>LFYR01000915.1:556093-643424 GCA_001185155.1 Zostera marina | reverse complement strand
TTCTGCGTTTGCATATTCATTTCGATATAAAATACAATCGTTGCGACATGCATCGATTTTCGTATAATTGAGGCCCAGGTCACGAACTACGGATTTCGCATGATACATGGTTTTCGGAATGGTCGATTCCCCATTTGGAATAGCACGACGCATGATGGATAGTAATTTCTGAAAACTTTTATCACTCCAATGATTGTCGCATTTCAACTGATACAATTCCAAGATAAAAGATAGTTTGGAAAACTCAGTGCAACCTGAATATAACTGTTCTTCACCTTCTTTTAGACGGCGTAAGAACGAATCGTCATATCTCTGCTCTGGATCTTCGTCGACTGGATCTACATCGACTGGATCTTCATGGACAGGTTCGTATTCGAGAGGTTCTGTTTCGAGACAATCTTCGTCGACTGCATTGTCAACTACATGTTCTCCGTAAACCGCACGAACCAATCCAATCATATCGTTACCAGTTTCCGGCACGGTTTCTTTTCGTTTCACTTTTTTCTCAGCATATCTACTCGGTAACTCTCCGTGACGCGTCCAAACATCGTAATGTTTCAACCAACCATTTATGAAAATATGCTTTCTCATCTCCTTTATAGGAATCACTTCACTATTCGTGCAGGAGGAGCATGGACATGGTAAATAACCTTCTGGGTGAGTCGAATTCGAAATGGCGAAATTTGTGAAAGCTGTTAACCCTTCGCCGTATTCTTTCGAAAACCGATCTAAACTCATCCAAGCTTTATCGGGTACTTTCATAACGTTCGACATTATCCTAAAATTTTTATCGAATTATAATTAATTAGATAAAATGTAATTGACTATTACAATATTAGTTATAGTTCAATTTTTTTGGGAAAATCTAGCTAATTATTGAACTAGCTAGCTAGGTACGTAATCTAGCTAGTTCAATTTTTTATAGGCCGGTGATGGGTGAACCGGGAGATAAAACCGGAAAGCATCTTGGGGATTGGGTGGTAGAGCGTCCTCCGACGAGGTAATTGCTTCACTCTACGTGGCATTTCTTAAAATCTAAAAAAATATTAAATTAATTAACAAAGAAATAAATAAATAATTAATTAATTAATTAATTAATTAATCAATACATAATAATTACTAATTAATTAACAAATTTTTATTTTCAGGCAAATTAATTATCATTAACATTTTAATTGCATAATTACTATTAACAAATAATTAGCAAATTAATATTTTTTTTTCAATTTAAAATCATTCTATTTCATAATTATTCATTAACATTTCTAATATTTCATGCAATTTAATTAATCATTATTAATTCAATTTAAAATCATTCTATTTCATAATTATTCATTAACATTTCTAATATTTCATGCAATTTAATTAATCATTATTAATTCAATTTAAAATCATGCAATTTAATTAAAAAATAATTAAATAATTATTTTATGCAAATTAATAATTATTGATAAAATTTAAAATAATTCAATTTCTTAATTATTAATTAACAATTTCATCCAAATTAATTATTATTGATAGAATTTAAAATCATTCAATTTAATAATTATTAATTAACAAATTTATATTTATATATATGCATGCAAATTAATTAAATATTTTTATAACAAAATGATTAAATAAACATTTTTAATTTCATACCGCAATAGAGCTTAATTCAATCTGAATTTTTGGATTCTTGATTTTTCAAAACCTACATCAAGTCAACAACACAATAATTGAATTAGTGAATTAATTAAAACATTATATAAATTATTTATTTAATCAAATCAATTTATAAATTATTTAAAAATAATCAATTAGATATTTAATTAAAACATTTATAAACAGTAAATTCAATAATGCAAAATTTAAAATCATTCAATTTAATGCAAAATTTTCATTATTTAAAACAATATGTTAATTACTTATATAATTAATTAAAACTTCGTTTTAATTATTTTTAAAAAGTAAATAAAATATTTAATAAATTAATTAAAACAAAATAAAATAATATTTCAAGCAAATTAAATAATATTTCATTTTCATTAAAACAAAATTATTTCTTTCAAATAATTCATTAATAATTGATTTCATGCATATTTATTTCATGTAAATTATTAGTTTCATGTAAACTTAATAATTTAAATTAAATAATTTAAATATATATGATTCAAAATTTATTTTAAAAATTATAATTTCATATAACCATTCATAAAATATATCCATTCATCAAATATTATTTGATATTATAACCATTTCATTTTATTATTATTTCCTTGAACATGTAGGAAATATTACCGAGGTGTGTGGAAGTGGAGACCGGCGACGGAGACGTGACCGACAGGAGGAGACGACGACGAAGACGGGAGGAGGCGACGACGATTAAGCGACTCTGTCGATTACAGCAACCCATATACATGAATGGAAATAGAAATTTACTTCAATCAATGGAATAAATCAAACATAAACAGATAGGTATAAAAATTATAATAAACAATCAAACATAAACAGATAGGTATAAAAAACTTCAATCAAACACAAACATAAACAGATAGGTATAAAAATTATAATAAATCAGATAATCAATCAATGGAAATTTACTTCAATGCTGGATTTTTTTTTTAAAAAATTGGATCACAAACGATGGGGTTCATAGCTGGATCCATCCATGTGTTGTAGATTTGAATTGGGTTGATGAGATATGCAAAGCTCAAGGAAAGGTAAATTCCAATATGAAAGAAGCTTTGAAGGTAAGATCTTTGGTTTGTTTCATGGTTGAATTCTATAATTCTATAGAAATCTGTTTGTTTTTTGCTGATTTTTTTTTACAGATGGATTGGGAGCTTTAATTGGCGGATTAGCCATTATAATATTGAATTTTTTCAGTTAAATACTATGGATATATTATCAGTACTAGAATATGATGAAAACAATGATCAAAACCACAAGATAAGTGCCAACAATGATGGAGTTTTAACCAGAAAAGGAAATAAGAATGGTAGTTCAACTTCTAGTTGGAATAAGATGAGCAGTTCAGGTATCATAGTTAAAGAATTCATTTCAATAGTCGAAAAAGACATGGTATTAGCATCTGTCTCGACAAACAAAAAGTTACCTGAAGAACATGTATCAAGGGAGAGTGAGGAATCTGTACAAACTAGTGATAGTTTTTGCAGAGCTAAAGAGAAAGATCAAAATGCAGCAAGGGAGCATCAAGAATTAAGATCAAAATCGGTAAAAAATGACGCAAAAGGGATTAAGTCGTCTCCTAATACCGACTTGCATCTAATAAAATTAATACCTAATGTGATATCATAAAATTACAGCAACCCCCCATAAAAAATAAATCAAAACAACCCCCCATTCAAAACAAAACCCAAAACAAAAATCAAAACAACACACTCATATATACAATCAAAGTATCAAAGCAAAAAACTAAATATTGAAAAACTAAAACAAATATTGAAAAACTAAATCAAAGTATCAAAAGCATAATTCATTCATATACAAATATTGAAAAACTAAAACAAAAAACCTAAATCAAAGTATCAAAGCATTCATATAAAAATCTAAATCAAAAAACTAAAAAAAATATTGAAATATATAAATATATAAATCTCACCAAAGTATGAAAGGAGCAACTACGAACGGAAGGAAGAACGGGCACCACCGGAGGCGAGACCGTAGGCGAGACCGGAGGCGAGACCGGAGGCGAGAACGGGGGCAGCAGGGACGCACGGCGAAGGAATCGGCAGCAGGAGACGGTCGGCGGAATCACCAAGGAGAGAAAAAGACGCGTCTGTCTGAATTTGGGGTTTTTAATAAACCCCAAAACTTACATGGCGGATTTCCGCCATGTAAGTACACTTAAGTGCCGCCAGCACTTAAGTGAAAGTCCGCCCAATCGAAATTTGGGCGGGCTTTTTTCCGCCCGAGTCCCCGAAAACTTAAGATGGCGGATTTCCGCCATCTTAAGTCAATTTAATCGGGTAATCGGGTTATCATTTGGGGGAGATTCGAAATTTTGGGCGGGATAGTTTAGATGGTGGATTTCCGCCATCTAAACACCGCCATCGAAAAAAAATTCGAACCGCCGTCGAGCCAAAACGTTTCCTCGGCGGACTGAAAGAATAAAGGCCGCCATACAAGGTCCTTTTTTTTGTAGTGCGAGCTCAAACTCGAGCCCGAGCAACGAGTCGAGCTCGAGCCCGAGTCCGAACCTTGACAATGTCTTAACGAATCGAGCCCTAACCTATGACTAGAGCCGAACCAATCTGACATTGATGAAAAAACCGCCCATATAAAAAAAATGAAAGGTTCAAAAGGTTCAAAAGGCAAAAATCTATAATCCAAAATTCGGAAATCCATTCTAAAATCCGAAACCTTTTATAAATAGATCCAGAGACTGAGATTCCGATCAATCCGTTATTTATTTATTCCGACTGTCACCCCAAAGGGCAAAGACCAAAGACCAAAAACCCGATATCTGCCGGGGATCGATTACCGCTCCGATCTATATCGATTCTAATTCTAACCGGGGAGAATCTGTTTCCAGATCATGGCTGGCCAGGAGATACAGCAGAATAGCAACACCTCCTCCGCTGCAGCTGTGGGTGCTGGGATATACGATGCCGGAGATGCAGGGGATGCTGCGACGTCTAAGTATTTGCAATCTACAGGGATGCAACATCTTGCGTCAACTTCAACGTCTGCATTGGATCAGAAACTTCTTTCCAACCAACTCGTCCAGGTTTTGATTCGATTTATTTTGGGGGTGAATGTTGTATAGATAGTAATTTCTAGAGATTGAAACTTATTTTGGAATTCTATAATTGATTTCTAGATCTGTTTTTTTTAAAGAATTCCATCGTCCCAAGCCTGATTTTTGCAATTTTATATTAGGGTTCTTTGTGGAAGAAATGTATTGTGTCCGAAGAGAAACAAATACAGCAAAAAATAGAATCACCATCACCATCACAGGAAGATACGATGTTATCTTATGTATCGGCTATGGAAGCTGCTCTGCTTCCTTGTTTGCCTGCACGAGAGCTCCAGGCCATAGAACGTTCCGCACACTCCTCTCACCAAAGTAAGTTCTTCATTCATTCCTTTTGTTCTTCTCATTTTTTATAGTAATTGCCTTTATTAATTACAAATTCCAGTACCTAAATAAAAACAGATTACAGAGTAATTCCTTTCCAAAAAACTTTAGGTGAATGGTGATATTCAAGTTGTTAGTTATTCATTAGTAATAGAACTTCACGACCTCTGGATGGCATGAATGGGATCACTTATTTTTACCCCCTTGAGTGAAATTTCAATATTGGTTTAGTTTAAAAATACAATGTTGGTTTTGAGTTTTGAGGTTTTCCTCTTTTTTCTTTCAGTTGATGTCGAACGCCATGCGCGAGATTTTATGGAGGCAGCAAAGAAGATTCAATTGTATCTCATCAGCCTTCAATGTAGGCAGCGACCATCGAGAAAAGAACAACTTCAACAGGTAATCCATTCCTTATTTGATATGAAAATGGTGTGATTAAATGCTTAATTCCTTTCAGGAGATCAATGGAATGGAGGAGGAATTGAAAACCAAGACAGAAATGATCAAGAAACATCAGTTGTTGATCGATGAGTGGAGTAAAATTGTAGAAGAAAGGTTAGCGATTCACAATGTTGAATTGGAAAAAGTCTAAATAGATGATTCTGTGTTAAAAATACAGTAGAATCTAACTTATCTTGTTATATTTAAGTATTACATTATCAATTAGGTTGTCACTAAAATCTAAATCCTATTAAATTATCAATTATCACCCAGTATGAAATGTTATGATTTTTTTTCTGTTCATATTGAGGTATTAAATTCCATTCCTTTTTTTGTCAATTATGCTTAATAATTATAAATCCTTACTGATAAACTGATAACATTTAAAAGAAGAAGATTCATGGAGCAATTTAAGTATATCAAGAAAACAGCCATGAACCATATAAACATCAATCCCTATTGAAAAAAAAACAAAGAGTAATAAAATTAATCTTGCAGATACAAATTCTCCCTCCATTGGCTTCTTGTACAGCTAATTTACAAGCATTTGCTACATAACAAGAAAAGCTGAATCAGAACAGGAGGAAGAAAAAACTTGTGTTATCTCTCTGTATATTGTTTGAAGCAATCATTTATGATGATTTGGTGGTGGTGGTAGTAGTGGTGGTGGAACCACTCTTTTCATACTCCCCAAAGATACGTCGTCGGAAATCAGATATCATAAGAGGAAGACCTTCTCGAAGTGTCACTGCTGGTTCCCATCCAAGAATCTCCTTAGCTTTTGTGATGTCTGGTTTTCTTTTATGTGGATCGTCCGCAGTGTTTAACTTGAAAATGATCTTTGCATTTGGATCAATGGTCTCTTTCACAACCTATTTCAAAATAACCCACCACAACGGAGAACGATTTATGGCCGCGTATACACATTGATTAAAAGAGAAGACAAAAAAATACCTGGGCAAGCTCAAGCATGGTGAACTCTCCTGGGTTTCCTAAGTTAAATGGTCCAACATCCTCACCTTCCATTAATCTCATCAATCCATCTACCTGTAAAAAAACAAGTAAATTGAGTATAATTTTGTTTCGTGAATAATGAAGTAGAGTTTAGACAAACTACCAAATCCGAGACGTATTGGAAACTCCGTGTCTGCTTTCCATCTCCATAGACTGTCATTGGTTCCTTTCGTAATGCCTAGGAAATAATGCATGATGTTATGTCTTTAAATCTTCAATATGGCGACAATTGTCAATTACATAATAAATATGAAATCGTTCTTCATTCTAAACCCTAATTCATGAATATATGCATATCTTAATAGCAATAAACCATAATTCAAAGTTTAAACTTGATAGTGTATACCCGAAGATGGGCTTACACGATCGGATTAGGGTTTAATCCCTCTCTTTCTAGTGTAGTACAGGTGTCAAGTGTAACGTGTCCTCCCACATTCTATGAGGTTGGTATTTATGGATCTTCTCCTACTTTTCTCGATCTGGGCCGAGATTGAGCCGAACGGACCTGGGGATGTTCCTGGGCCGCTCTAGCAGGCTGAGGTGGAGGTATCATCAGAACCGATGGAGTTTCAAATAAATATCTAGTTTAATCTCTGCTAGATACTGCCCACTTTGGATTTTACCAGGGATAAAATACAAAGATTTTACCAGGTATCTTGTAACACGATGTAATCACTACTATTGATCTAGATTTATGCAATTCATAGTTCAAAAAAGCTTAAAGCGCTCCTAATTTCCAGGGAGCGCTTTTCAGCTTTTATAACTTTAAGCGGCGCTTAAAGCGAAAAAAGCGACAGTGGCATAATTGTAAATAAATGCAATTTTTCAAAAAATTGCAAATATACCCCTATTTATATATATAATTTTTTCAAAACCTGTACATGTATGATGTATGATTAAACATAAAATATATATAAACCTGTCAATATTTGCCCATCATCTTAAAAATACACATCCAAAACAAATACATCCAAGTTATTTGAAAAAAACTATCAAATCATTTACCCTAATCATCTAGACGAGCACCTAATTTTATATTATCTAGGCGAGGTCTAGGGTTTGGGTAAGAAGTGTGAGTGAAAGTGAGGGTTAGGGTTTGTTAGAAGAGTAGAAAGGGAAATGAAAGAATTTAAGTTCTTCCATTTCGGGTAATGGGTTGCCCCAACCCATTTATCCGACCCGACCCGAGAACCCGCTAAAAAAGCGATCTGAAAAGCGGTCCTAGAAAACCGCTTTTCAGCTTTTATAGCTTTAAGCGGCACTTAAAGCGCCGCTTTTAAAACTATGATGCAATTACATTGAGTTACAAGATACATGGTTACCATATGATGCTTGGAATGATGGAATTTGAAGATGGAGAAAGAAAATAGACCTGAGCAACAAAGTTGCTGACAACACGACCATCATCAATGCACATCCGAGGTCCATATGTGTTAAAGATTCGAGCAATCCTCACCTAAAAAACAAAACAAATCCAAGTTATTCAAGCAACCATTTTAGAATTAACTTCAAATTTCGTTTGTTTTGAGTTAAACCTACCTCAACATTGGCACCGCGGTGGTAATCCATGGCAAGTGTCTCAGCTGTCCGCTTTCCCTCATCATAGCAACTCCTAACACCTGCAAAATGCAAGAACACAAAAGCAGAATACAATATATCTGATTAAAGAAAAATCAAAGAATCATTGTAAAGAGTTAAAAACAAAAACGCATGCATACCGATGGGGTTAACATTTCCCCAGTAAGTTTCAACTTGTGGATGTTGTAGTGGATCACCATAGACCTCACTGGTGCTTGTAAGGAGGAATCTTGCTCCAATCCTCTTTGCCAGACCTAACATGTTTAGGGTTCCGACTACATTCGTCTTGTGAATAAAAATATGAATCAAGGATTTCCCAATCTATTCAAAAAAAAAACAAGAGAACTCTAAATGATATTAGCTTGATTTTTAACATTGAAATCTAGTGAAATGAACATCTAATGACCAATCTGAAGCATTAAGAATGGCCTGTTCTACAAACCATCCTTAAGTAGTTAATATCATAATTCAATGAAAACAAACATCTAAGTTCTAACACATCAAACATGATTGGCTACAATTAAGAATGGCTGGATTTGAGAAAAATAATCTAATTTGATCGATTCAGATCAAAAAACCCAATTTCCTATGTTTGAAATAAGAACAAAAGAATGATAAAAGGATATGATGGTCTTGACTGGATTAAACTTATAATGAACAGGAGAAGCAGGACAGGCCAAATGGTAGATCTGATCAACTTCCAACAGTATTGGTTCCACAACATCATGTCTTATCATTTCAAACCTGGGATTCCCAAAATGGTGCTTAACATTATCCTTCCTACCAGTAAAGAAATTATCAACGACAATCACGCTGTCTCCTCTTTCCATCAACCTATCAACCAAATGACTCCCTACAAACCCCGCCCCACCTGTCACTACCACTCTCTTCATCTTTCTCTTCAATCCCAAGGGAATTTTCCCTACAAACCCACCTCTACTCCCTTCTATTCCCACACTTCGGTACCTCTCAAAATCCTCCATGTCGGATCGAAAGTTGTTGGCCGTGCGGAAAAGAACAGATGAAGAAGAACTCGACGGTGAAGACGACGACGACGATACAAGGAAAAAGAAGACGGAAGCGATGGCTATACCAACAAGCACGAACAGGATCCGTTGCTCTCCTAAGAGGTACCGGATGGCTTTGCAAGATGCGACATTAGAAGCCCATTTCTTGGTGATTCGTTTGGAGGACGACGCACCGGAAGGGGAATGGTACGGGGCTTCGTCATCGTGCCCGGCGCCTCTGTAGATCAGCTCCGATGCCATTGATGATGCGATCTTCGAGATTCGGAGGATAGAAGATCCGATGATAAATGGGTAATCGAGATTTGGATCTGGGAGTGGGAGATTTCAGATCTGAGAGTGGTACATATTTGTGTTGTGGGCCGCCGGAAAATAAGAAGGGGCAGGGGACGTCACGGTGCTTGAGTTATACCGGTTGGTACACACCATTGGGCATTGACCGACCATATTCGATTACGGACTTACGGTATATCCGTATCTTATGTATAACCTTTTATTTTATATTAATATAAAATATACCCTTGTCAGTTGCTACACTGACCAGTGAGGCAGTGAGGCAGTGACCAGTGATCAGTGACCTATTTTGGGTAAGGGTGAAAGTAAAAAAATACGACACCACGCGATTTTTAAAAATACACGAAAATATAATATTATTAATTAACTATGTTTATTGTTTAATCATAAAATAATAAGAGTAAAATAATAAAAATGTATCGGATTTATGTAAGTCGTGTCGTGTTGCTACGGATTCGGTCGTGTTCGTGTCTTTTTTTTTTTGACACGGATTGCGTTTGGTGTCGTGTTCGTTTCGATAAAAAAATTCATTGTGTCAACCATGTTCGTGTGTATTACACGAATTGTCAGACTTAATTAGTGGCGTAGCCAGAGGGTGACAGGGAGGGCAATTGCCCCTTTGAATTTTGGAAAAATAAAGGCCTATATGTAATAATTTTTTTTATAAAGGGTTAAATGCAATTTTCACAATATATTAATATTTTTCAAGAGTTTAATAAATTTGACAATATTTAATATATAATTTGGATCAAGTGTGCACACTTTTTTAATTTCTACTATTTATATTTATAAATTGATTTAAAATTGATTATTTAATCAATTTGTTCAATATCTATAGTTAATTCAAACAATTACTTTAATAAATTCATTATTTGTCTTTTTTTTATTGTAGAGTATTAAATGTGGTGAGAAGTCAGCTTTTAATTCTAAATATCATTTATCAAGGTAGATTGATCAATGTGATCTTTTATTTTTACTCTTTATATTTATAAATAGATTTAAAATTGATTATTTAATCAATTTGTTTAATAATTATAGTTAATTAAAACAATTACTTTAATAAATTCATTATTTATCTTCCTTTTTTAATTATATAATATTAAACGTGAACGACAAGATTTTCTTTTTTACGTTTTTGTTAGGTGTTGTCATTATTTGTGTTATTTATAGGTGTTATTAGGTTTTATAGGTGTTTTTATAAGTTTTGTAGGTTTTCGTTACAGGTGTTTTTATAGGTTTTGGTTATAACTTATAGGTCTTATTATAGCTTTGTTTTATTTTGTCTTGTCGTTGTACATGTTCATCAACCTCAATTTCGCTGTGAAACTACCTTCATGGGGAATCATTCCAACTTTCAAGAACTGATTTTTTTTATTTATTGCTAAGAGAGTTATTTTATTATTATTTTTGTTTGATTTATTATTTTATTAAAGGTGTGTGAAATGTCACATCACATAATTACGATTTCATTTTCACAGCATGCAAGTTGTAAATGGTTCTTCTATGGGACTGCAGCTTGGGGATTACAATGGTATCACCCTGTTCCACATCTGGAAACAGAGGAACCAACGCCGGATGCAGTCAAAGCTCGACCCAAAACAGGAAGTGCTGCGCAGAGTAATCGACATGGCAGACATAGGTTTCGACGGCGGCAAATACAAGCGTAAGTGTATGAAGGTGAACGAACGACAAGCGTTGCTCCAATGAGACGCATTGTTAATGCTCATCCACGACAAGGATGGAGGAGGTTAGTCACTGAAAGGTAATTAGATTAGAAATAAACTTACTTAAACCATGAACTATTTTATTTTAATATAAAAGTAACCTTAACAAAAAAAGTTTTAATGGTTCGATTTCAGTCACTTCTTGGGATTTTTCTCACCGCTGTTCACCTTCCGTCTTTTTCACTCTCATGCACGAGTCATCTTCACGCTATTTCTTTTCTTGCAGACGCGAACAGAGAGCGAGGTGGTGCTCGCTCGTTTGCCCTGAGCGAACAAGCGAGCAAACGAGCGAGCGAGCAAGTCTGGTGGGTTCTCCGCGTGCGACGTTTTGAGTTCTCCGCGTGCTAGCGTTTTGGGTTCTCCATGTGCGGTTCGTCTGACAAAGGAGCGAGCACCGTCTTGCTCTGAGCGAAGCAAGCGTCATGGGTTCTCTAGGAAAAGCAGCGAGCGGGGTTCTTCACGAGGAAGCACCTTAGGGTCTCCGCGAGCGTCTGGCAGAAGAGCGAGCACCGAAGTGTCTGCGAGCGCCTGAGCGGTAGTGGTTCCACGTTTTTGATTGCGAGCGACAGATCGACCTCTTTTCGCGAACACCAGATTCCCCATACAACTAGCAGAAGATGGGAGAAAGTTTCGTTATTGGTTACCGACCTACAAGCCGAGGAGTAGCATGCCATATTCATTTCATACATCCTATCTACTCTTAGTTGCTTGCTTAATCGCTTTTTTATTGTAACTTATAATCTCTTTATCTTATATTTTATCTAAATCGTCTTTAAAAAAAAGGTTCGATTTCAGTATTTTGGAAGCTTTAAAATCGAAATAATTAATTGTTCAATTAACAATTACTTAGTTATTGTTTTAACTTTAAAGTATAATTGGTCAGTTCAATCGGAATCGGTATTATCATTAATCATTTATCAAACAAATATTATTACATGGAAATACTTAGTTATTAATACAAGTTTTTGCAATACAACGATGTGGATGGCGTTTTTACAATACAAGTCTTCTGCCGATTCGGCTGCTCAGGTTCTACCCAAAGGTAACTCCGGTCTCCATCGATCACGATGGCGAACATCGACGAGGTTACGACTCGCTTTATTGCGTTCTAGTGGGTTGGAAAAAGTCGGGAAACAGCGTACGACTCGCTTTACTGTACATAACATTGTATATCATCATCATTGGTCGTGAAAATTTCACGTCGGAGGAGTCGCATCCATTGGTAGACGCTTTGTATTTCTCGGTGGTAACGATATATGTACAATCGGATCCGTGAAAAGTTCATTCGGGAAGCTTTTCTCGATCGCTTTCGTCCTCATCGGATTTCGTCATAATCGACATCTTTCTCAGCGGCACAGTAACCCTTGACCTCCAAGAGAGTATTCTACTAAGCGCCGTCGATCGGCTGCGAAGAACGATGTTGACGATGTTTGACAGGGGCAAAAACAGGATGAACGATGTTGACGAAGAACGAAGAACCAGAACCCAGAATAAAAAACCCAGAACGAAGAACCCCAAAAGAATCGCCTTCAGAACGCAGAGAACGAAGAACCCAGACGGAGGCCACCTTAACAGTAGAACGCAAAACAGAGATTGGAAATGGAAATAAGTGAGTATGAACCCAGACTTTAAAACTAAGAACACAGATCAATCACCTTCAAAACACAGAACAAAGAACCAGTACAATGAACGAAGAACCAGAACCAAGACAGAACGAAAAACCAGAACCTAGGAAGGAGGTTTAAGGTGGGAATGGGTTAGAAGACGGTTGTTTTCGTTTGATTGTTAAAGTCTAATTTCATGGGTTGATTTAAATAGGAAGTTTAGCCTGACATGAAAAGACAAGGAGTAGCCTAGGTAGTAGTTAGCTAGGTAGATATTTAGGTAAGATATAGTGTAGTAGTAGAGTTATTAGACATTGATCAGCTATTAATTAAGCTATTACGAATTTAGTTAATCATGTGCACTCATTTAATATATTCTCTTCCTCTCTTCCACTCTCAATATTTTATATATTAAAATAAATTTAATATATAAATTTGGTGATAGTTTGATAAATGATTGTTTAATAACATATATCGAGAAAGATATAGTGATGATGCATGATCATGCATCCAAGAACATCACCGGTAATACCCGTCTCAGCATGCAAAGGGGGGGAATACTGAAAACCTGACATGTAGAGGAGGGGGGAGTATTGTGATACAGTGTCCCGAACTTGGTTACAACATCAACAACTAGAGATTCAGATAGCTCAAAGTGAATGAAGGTACCTATATAGGTTGGGGGAGGTTCCAAGTCAACTCGTGGGAAGGTCGAATTTTACAGAAGACGACTTTACCCAGATCGACTTTTCCAGAGATCAACTTTCCTAGAGATCGACTTTCTCAAAAGTGAGCTGGAAAAGTTGACCTGGACAAAGTCGACATCTAAAAAAGTCGAATTGAAATCAGATTTGGGCAGTTAAGCGGTTACGACCCAAATGACCAGGTTACCCCCATAAAAAGTCTTATAAATAGAGGGTTACCTCCATTCATTCGGGCGGGTTGATTCCAGCGAGAAGTTCCAGCGAAGCAGAACCAGAGCAACTGAAAAGTTCGAGCTGACTTCCCCACTTGGCGCTTGTTCGAAGCGTCATCGAACACTAATCGGATTTCACCCTTATCTGTAAGTATAATAATTGTTACTTTAGTTTTTTTACTCTATACATATTTTTGTCAAAGACCAGGTCAAAATCATCCTTATCCATTGAACTTGCCTCAAAGTCTTGATTCCAAGAGGCGATTCTCACAAATCACCTTCCTCTCAAGACAAGAATTATGTCGTTAGGGTTCACCCCATTTAGTGTCTCTCGATCAACCTTCTAATGCATGTTCAAGCACCCATCTCCTGTGATTTTTTGCAAAGCATTGGTGCAATACACTATATATTTGTTACCAAGTTTTCCATACAGATCGACGCAAGTCTTTACTGACAATATTCATTATCGGAGACACCCACGACAGTGGGGTTAGTCTTTCTATGTGTATTGTGATATTAATTTTATATCTTTGTTTGCTTGCTTGCGTATACTTACTATGTGCTCCTCGCCTTTTTATAGTTACAACTTCTTCCAAGGATCAAGAATATAGGTGGACACTGATCCCCAAGTCCAAACCCATTCAAAATATGGATTACTTTGATCCGACAATAAAAAAAGTCTATGTTAAAATGGATGAATTGCAACTTGAAGAAGAGATCAATGCTTATTGTTATGCTGCGCCTCTTGGGGAACAAGACTTCCTCCCAGAAGGTGGAAATATTCATCTCCTTCGAATGGAAGCTTGATCCTACCTTTCAGATCGCAGAACAACTGGGAATGCATTTAAACTTATCATGGAAAATCAAAGCTTATACGCCACACTTCTGAGAGAAGAATGGGTGTAGTTCGATACTGAGTTCACGCTGGGTACTCCTCTCAATGGGCAGTTTAGTCGAGATATGAATGACTAGGTTGAAGAGCATTTGGTAATGGTTGTCGACGCCAAGTTAACAATAAAGGCAGATCACATTAGATTACAATCCATGGTCGGGACTCACACAAATTACACGCATAAAATGCTTAGTCGAGCTTGAAGATATAGCCATCCATTAAGTCGACCCCCTTTCAATGATGTGAAGGCTTTGGACATTCTATCACTGTGTGTCTAAGGTTGAAAGCATTTAGTGTTATGACGACCTTAGATACCACCTCATCGGAACTTCGATGAACCAATGTATTAGAGACATTTTGGTCAGGTTCGCCATTCGGGCATGGGTGCCCTTACCCATGGGTGAGTCAAAATAGGTTATTTTTTTTACATTGTATTTTCACAAAATCCAAACTAGTTTTACTACTTTACCATTTATGCATAAAAATGAATGTAGTTCACTAATTAATTTCACATATTTAAATTATTTACCATTTTAATTCTAGTAGTTTATTTTGAAAATAAGGTAAAACTTAAAAGTGACTATAATATATCATATATAAGGTAAAAGTGATAAAAAAATTACATTTGAAATATGAAATTAGAATAATTCCTTCACACACTACACACTTGGATTTTCTTTTCTACTAATCTTCTAACAACTTGAGAACCCCAAGGCAAAAGAAACACCTACTGCATAGCTAAAATCCAAAATCCAGTATTGGAAATCTAAAAAATCTGAAATCCGTTCCAAAATCTAAAATCCGTTCTAAAATCTAAAATCCGTTCCAAAATCTGAAATCCGATATAAATAAAGAGAAGCCGCGACCAATCTGTTCTTTCTTTTTCTTTCTCCGATCGAAATCCATCCCCCCCAAAGGCCAAATAACAAAACCCCGATCTCTGTCGGGGATCGATCACCTCTCCGATCTTCTTGATGCACGGAGTCGTCTCTGATCCATATCGATCCTAATCGGTGAGAATCTGTTTTCAGATCTCTCTCCCTTTTTCGTCCAGATCTCGAGGTTTTTCATCTTCGTTTTTTTTGTTTCTCAGTTGTGGTGAGTTTTTTTTTTTCAAATTGGCGCCGCAACGGAGGTTGCAGCGTTACATGGCTGGCCAAGAGGTGCAGCAGAGTAGCAACCCCTCCTCCGCTGCGGCTGTAGGGGTTGGGATGTACGATGTCGGAGATGCAGGGGATGCTGTGATGTCTAGGTTTTTGCAATCTGCGGGGTTGCAGCATCTTGCTTCACCTTCAACGTCTGCTTTGGATCAGAGACTTCTTCCCAACCAACTCGTCCAGGTATTGGTTCGGATTTTTTGGGGTGCGATTCTGTAGGTGATTTTTGTATTTTCTAGTTGAATGTTAAATATAAGATTCTAGATCTGTTTTTAGGTTAATGCCAATTGTTTCGGTGAAGTGCTGGCTTCCAATGATGATTTTCTACTTAAATACACATGCTAAAAAATATTCCACCTTTTCGTTTATTTGTAACATTAGAATCTCCATGTACTCCAAACCAAACAGCCCATAAAACTGACGCCTCAAATAAGACTCAATAGTCAATACGTCTAGTAGAAAGTAAAAAATAGTGGAAGAGGAATTCTGAAGGATATTAGCACCTTCTTTGATGTTAATTCCTACAAGAAAGTAGAAACCCAATCGTACACGATTGAGGTTAATGCAATGAATATGTGGGAGTTCAATTTCATGAAGTTTTTCAATCCATCAAGCTCTTTAGAGTTTAGAGTGAATGTAGCAACTGTATAAGGACATGTCAATGATCTTTTTTCATTTTCCATAATCTTTTGTAACCTATGGCTTTTTTTTCTTCATTTTTAACCAATATCATAATAAATACTGCAATCTGTTCTGTAGCCACTTCAGTTGAGATATCAAACCCCACAATTCCACAAACACCAATTTACTAATTTTGATAGTTTTTTTTGATGCAATTAAGTTTTTCATTTATTAGAAAAAAAATGAAGGGCTGTGCCCTGAGAGTTTCAATGGAAAAAAGCAATATCAATACAAATATGTAAATGAGCACTAAGCTCTAAGCTCTACTAGGTTCTCTCTACTCAGTCTTGTTGTCTGAAGTGCATTAGACTATCTGCCTCCGGAGGTTGGTCTCCCATATTTGCATCGTGGTGCTGGTCTCCCATATTTGCATTGTGGTGCTGGTCTCCAAGGGGTGATAACAGTTTTTCCTGAAGCTATCGGGCTTGAAGGAGAAGCTGATGTCCTTAATTTTGATAGTTTAATATGCATTTGACGTAGGCACTGATATGTGACATGACTGGATGAGGTTTGAACTTTGAACACATTTATTTTTTTGTTTACGTACACAACAAATGCTGAAAATCACATTGTAATATGAATGCTGCCAGTCATGTTAATTTGTATTCCCAGTTGAGAGTATTTTCATGATTTTGCATTGCTGATTTTTTTTTTAATTTCATTCTTTCCCGTAAAGAAGGATTTTGACTCTTGAGTAGTAATTATGTATCTTGATTTTGGTACTAGGGATATGGACCACAGACTGTCGAGGAAAAGCAAAAACTTTTAAAGCTTATGAGAAACTTGAATTTTAACGGAGAGTCGGCTTCAGAACCATATACAACAGCTTCCCATAGTTTTGGTGGTGGAGGTATGATGGATGGTTTTTATTCACCTGAACTTCGGGGGGAATTTGGAGCTGGACTATTGGATTTACATGCCATGGATGACACTGAACTTCTTTCTGAGGTATGAGTACTCTGATTTGAGTAATTTCAGAAAACAAACTATCTCATCAAATTCTTGTAATTTGAGCATGCCAAGGGCTCATACCTATCTTTTAGAGCTGAAATCTTTAAGAGGGATTGTATTTCACAAATGGAGAGGACTACTATACAGGTTTGGGAGACAAACCTCCCGAGGTTTAGCTCTTAATTATTTGATCACTAAGAGCACAAGCCACATAGCAGAAGGTTGACAGTGTGGGAAACCACTCTATCATCCCCACCGCATTTTATTTTCTGTTCACTTGTAATGTCACTATTTCAGGGTATTACCCTTCATTATTAATAATGGGAAATATTTAATTTTTGCAAAAAAAAACAATAGAACGGCATGGTAATTTTCTTTTTTGTGTTCGTATAGGTGATATAGCTATTCATTCTTCAACGAAAATTCTCAATTTAACAGAAATCCAATATCATGTATATTTTCAGCTTTTCCTAGTTGCATATTATTCTATCTAAGCCCAAGGGTATATGTTTGCTTCCTTGCCTTTGCAGCATGTTATATCTGAACCTTTTGAGGCATCTCCTTTCATGCCTGTCGGTGCCTTTGATAATGACTTTGATACAACGTCTAGCAAACAACATAGAGGACAAGCAGACACAAGCGTTAGATCATCTGCTATTGAAAAAGAGCCTCCTGCAAAAGAAAATAACGTTGCAAAGATAAAAGTTGTGGTATGTTACGTAATACCCTTAAGCATAAAGATATTTGTTTGTCTTTTGTATATAAGTATTAAGTAATATTTTACATTTATGCATGTTTTCATTTCCCTACATTTGTAATTGGGGCATTGGGCAATGACCACCTCTTAACTTTTAACAATGAAATCTTTAATCAGTCAATTTTTTTGCAAAATAATTTACTTTATGAATTTTAAAATTACTTTTTAGTAAATGAATTTTCTATCTGTGCGTTTGATGGTAGTAGATATAGCCGCATAAGTACATGAACCCAAGTTTTTTTGATGAAGTTAAATTCCATTATATGGAGTGAAGACTGAAGAACCTAAGAAATTTCATGATATATGGTGAGAGATGTTCATGTCCATTGATTCATTTCTTATCTAACATTACTACATTAGTGCATTACCCCTAGATGGGAATGTTGTCTCAGGGTTGTAGCCTCCCATAGTTGTAGCACAATAGCACTTGCATTTCTGATTGGCTTTTAGCCTTTATGTGGGCATCCTTCTCGAAGGTTCGTCATAAACCGAAGATTAAAATATGCAGTGGTCCCCACTCCTCCCTTCACTAATTTTAGAGGAATCAGGCAGGGGTCTCCTATCTTATTCGGCCTAGTAATGGATAATCTTAGCAGACTAATAGAGAAAGAGATCAAAGATAAGAGGATGGATACTTATATCGTGAATGGAGTGGTTTCCATCTCGCATCTCATCTACGTAGATGATGTATTGATCTTCTCAAAGGCAAATCCCAAGTCTTTAGAAACAATCAAGAAAATCCTAGAGACGTTTTCCAAATTCTAAGGCCTCGAGATTAATCAGGAGAAGAGCTCAGCAACTTACTCAAAAGTATGCATGAATGATCATTATTTGCATAACATTCTCAACTTCCCAACCAAATTCCTCTCTATCAACTATCTTGGTCTCCCAATAACGGGAAGAAAGAAATCTCACGCGACATGTTGGAAGTTAATAAATCCAATAGAAAAAATGTTAGCCAGATGGAAAGGGAGATGTCTGTCTTACGCAGGCAGAACCCAATTAGTGAATTGGGTCTTACAAAGTAAGTTTCAATACTGGGCAAACGGAACCACACTGCCATGCACAGTTATTAAAAAGATTCAGAGCCTAGTTTACAACTTCATCTGGGACGGGAGAAGAGGGATTAGTTGGGAAAAAATGGCACTCCCAAAGAACGAAGGCGGAATAGGGGTCAGGGATTTCTTTACAACCAATGCTTTAGCATTGGTTAAAAGAACAAAGAGGATGTGGAGTCCTGATAACTCCATACTAGCAGACTGGATACAAATTAGGTACATCCAAGGAAGAAACATTGGGGAAATAGAGTGTAGGCCTACTCTTCTGGACTCTCACATGTGGAAAACAATACTAGCTAATAAGGAAACAATAGGGAAATGTATAACCTGCCTGAGTAACTATAGGGTCACACAAATTGCCCCCTCTAAGCACTCAAAAACGTTAAGGCCTAGAAGCATCTTACAAGAGATAAATCTAGGGATCTGGGCCAAAAAGCCTCCCAAATTTTCCATGTTGTGGTGGAGAATTAAGGTCAAGAGTCTGAACACTTTAACTAGACTGCAAAGCTGAGGACTCAACATAAATACGTCATGCCCACTATGTGGAAATGAGGAAGAAACATTACAACACCTATACTTTAACTGCCATTACACTAGATCCCTATTGCTAGAGTTCACTAGCTGCCTTAACAATGTTGTTTGGACAATTAGTGGGCAAAACCCCCCATCTCCCGCAATAGATATCAGGATAGGGGATATGATGGAAACAATACAAAAATTCACCCACAAGTCCAGTTGTTGGACGGTACACTGGACTATGCTAGCATCCCTTTCCTGACACATATGGTGTGAAAGGAATATGAGATTAAAACAACACACCCTAAGACCCTCAGAAATTGTCAACAGAGAAATTATAAAGGATGTGAGCATTGCATATGATTCTACATCCTATAAGAAGCACAATCTTTCACAGATTGAAATACAAGCTATACATACGCTCATGGGAGTCCAACCTCTTGAGACTTCAGTCCTTGGCCAATTAGTCAGGGTCATAGTTGTATAAGAAATAGACAATGTTCTTACATTTACTGTACTTGCATTTCCTTATATTCTGTAATCTTGGGCTATGCCCAACCTTTTTCAGTAATGAAAATTTTAATTTCTCAAAAAAAAAATCAAGTGCAGCCATTGCATGGTCTTCTAGCTATGCAGAAAACCTTGGTTCAATGAATATTTAGGAAATATAAATAGTCAAATTTAGAGTTCAAATGTTCAACAATTTAAGCATTAATTAATTTAGAGGATGACTCGTCGGAGCTGGGTGACTGGAAAGATGGTCGGAGGAAGTTAATTATCATTTTATTCCATTTCTAAGGTAATCCGCCACTCTACTTTTTTTACCAGAGTCTTCAATCAATTGGTGGAATCCAGTCCTTATTATTGCAGATTGGTAGATTCCAATCTGGATTAATCCAATGTGACTTATTTGAACTGATCTTAATCTCTAAGCTATTTGCTGAGATCTACTGTTGGATTCAATTCCAATCCTCCAGCACCGTCTTCATCAGTCACATCACCTTTATTCTGATTTCTACATCTTCAATCATTTTGGAGTTATCTATTATTCAAAATCATTGGATCTCCTGAGAGGCTGAGGCACATCTAGTGATATTAACACCAGGTGTCATGTTATATAGGTAAGTGCCATCTCCCTATTTTAAATCTATGCATCTCCATTCTATATTTCAGGGCATTGCCCCTCATTTCTAATGATTTTTTTTCAATTCTATCAAAAGAAAAGTACATGGAAATATCCATAAGGTAGCATTACTAGACATAGTGTGTTTGTTCTATTATTAAATCAGTAACACTTGACTACTGAAATGTTAAACTTTTTCTTTTCTTTTCTTCTCAACATGATAATGAATTAATGATCTTTATTTTTTCCAACTTCAAATACAGGTTCGCAAACGTCCCCTCAACAAGAAGGAGATTTCTCGAAAAGAAGATGATGTTGTTTCTGTACACGATGCTGCAAATTTGACTGTCTATGAACCCAAATTAAAGGTGTGGATCTTTTATATTTCCCAATTTCCCATTATATTTTTTTATCATTTTATATCTAGAGAATTTCTTCTAAATCATTTCTGTACATTTGTAATTTGTGCAAGTGAAACATCACAGCACATGAGTACATCTCATGCCCTTAGCAAACAATAATTTTATTTTATACATGATTTTCAGCTAAAGCGTTGGAAGAAATAAGTGGTTTCTTTACTCTCTTTTTTAATGAATTTAGTGGATGCGAATACGATATTGTGATTCCAAAGTGGGATTCTAAAAGTATTTTTTTTGCTGTAATTGAATTTCTAATAAATTATTTAAATATATGAAGGCACATGCAATTTGTTCATAAAAGCGAATATTTCTGGTCAAAATAAAAGTTGCTAATGTAATTGGTGAAAAAGTGGCACTGCTTTAACAATCTTCCCCTTCAGCTGGTTGCTAATTGTGAACAGAGTTAACAGACATATTTTTAGGAATACGAGTTTTTTAAAAAAGCTGCAGTTTTCTTTCTCTGTTTGTTTTAGAAATTCAGCTTTTGAAAGATCTCAAATTGACTTTCAAAAGCTGGAACAATTGAACATACACCACTTTAGGTATTTTGATAAAATCGTGAGTGATTTCGATAAATTATTAAATTCCATGTTTTTCTTCTTATAACAAATCCTATCTGCTTTCTTATTATGTTTTAAATTTATGTATGCTGAAAAATTTAGGGATATACATATCTAAGTAAGAATTTTTGATATCTCAGGTGGATTTAACTGCATATGTGGAGAAGCATGAGTTTTGTTTTGATGCTGTCTTGAATGAGCATGTTAGCAATGACGAGGTATTATTCTTTCAGTTTAAAAAGTCATGGTGCAGATGATTTTAGTCATCCTTAATGTATTTTTAAATTTTATCATATCATTATATCATATCATATGTATGTAATTATGTATCATATCACTAATAGAACCACACTTTGAGACCTCCAGATATTGCGACAAGGGAAGTTATTAAAGATCTCTACAAAAAGGACTCTATAAGGCTTGAATTACTCATTCTGCAATCGTTGAAGTCTTTAATTCTGAAGGAACTTCTCTAGTTTTTTATCACTGGCGATAATGCTAGATAGAATCTGTGTCGATAGACATATCCATCTCTCATCTTAATTATTATAAATTAAAACCTATATCTTCATTCAATGCAATTTAAGTTCATAAAAAAGATTATCACCTAGTGCTTTAAGGCTATCTTAGATATGAAGGTTTAAAGCTATGTGCAATTTAACTTCACCTTAAACGGTTAAACCGTTAAGGATCGTGAATTGTTGTAAATATTTTGTACTATGTGCAAGGCCAACTTCATTTGCCAAAGAAAATTTATCTTCATTCAAAAAAGTTAATGAGGCAGTTATTTTTTTTTTTTATAAAAATGAGGGACGTTGCCCTGATACAATGAAAACTAGCAATAAAATATAGATATAAATATAAAAATGAGAGCAAGTCTCATTTTGACACTTTTCACACAGCCATATTGCCTAGTATAGAAGCTAGGCTATCTGCCTCCAGAGGTTAGCAGAAGAGATATTCTCTTTTCATGGTTCTATCCTGTATTGATATTGCAGGTTTATCGTGTTACCGTGGAGCCAATCATTCCATCAATTTTCCAGCAAACTAAAGCTACATGTTTTGCTTATGGGCAAACAGGTATGTGCACCTATACTTTTCTTATGCAAAAATAAGTTTTAGGATTGTTATTTACGTGTTGGTTGCCTATTGGTATACCCAAATTGAATTTGTTTAGTTGTGCTTTACTTCTATAGTTCTATTATATTGCATATGGTCTTATGTGCTTGTATAAATTCTAGCCAGCTCTCATTTTGAATGAGCACATACTGCGGATGTAGATTAAGATTTGGGAGGAAAGTTGGACACTACAGTGATGTGATCAATTTTTTATATATTCTGTCAAATCAATCACTAATCTCTAACTCTATGGTAAAAAAGAGAACATAATTCATATCTGTGCTTAGTTTTTAATTTTCGTTTATTTCTGTGATTTTTTTCTTCTATTCTGACTGAAAATAATATTTAAAATGAATTAATGCAATGAATGATCCCTTGTGTATGTAATATAGATTATGAATAGGCAATAAAGGAATCTATTGTTTTTATTTGTTGTTGTTAAGAAGTCTGTAACACCGATTATATTTTCCAGGTAGTGGTAAGACATTTACCATGCAACCTTTACCCCTAAGAGCTTCTGGAGACATTGTTAGATTATTGCACCAGCCATATTATCGCAATCAGAAATTCAAATTATGGCTTAGCTATTTTGAGATATATGGTGGCAAACTCTTTGATCTTCTTGGTGACAGAAGGTGCATCTATTACAAAGCTTTGTTTACCTAATTAGTGAAAAATTCTCGATTTTGTTCTTTTTTCAAGTATTATGTCAAAATAGGTCGTATGCCATTTTTCTTCTTTTGTATTTTAAGATAAATAAATTTGATATTGGAATAAATGATTTTATTATTGATCAGGCCTTCAATGCATTTTTTCTTGTCCAGTTCTCAAGAATATCTAAAGGAAGATTTTGTGCAGAATTTTATGTAGTCGTTTCCTTGTAAGATAATTTGTGTTATTGTGGGTATTTCAATGAAGTGCAAATATTTGATGTAGGGATTCTTAGTTCTTACGGAGATTTCAAGTGCCTGTTTTTTTTCTTCTGAATACAAGATATGAAGTTGTCCTTAATATCTAGAAATTTAAATTATAGTGCCAAAATTTTGAATTTTCGAATGAAATTGATGGATTGTATTTTCCTACTCTTGAGCTGTATTCATTTATATATAACACTCTTCACTCTTTTAGAAA
Organism: Zostera marina; assembly: GCA_001185155.1. NCBI lineage: Eukaryota > Viridiplantae > Streptophyta > Magnoliopsida > Alismatales > Zosteraceae > Zostera > Zostera marina. Next base: position 619,381 of record LFYR01000915.1, on the reverse strand, counting down.
GCTCTGCATGCGGGAAGATGGTCGGCAACAAGTTTGCATTGTTGGATTGCAAGAGTTTGAGGTTTCTGATGTGCAAGTTGTTAAGGATTTTATTGAAAAGGGTAATGCATCAAGAAGCACAGGTTCAACTGGTGCCAATGAGGAATCATCGAGATCCCATGCTATTTTGCAACTTGTCATTAAAAAACACAAAGAAGTAAATGATCCTCGAAGACGCAATAATAGTGATACAGTTGAGAGGAGCAAAGTAGTAGGGAAAATATCTTTTATAGATCTTGCAGGAAGTGAACGTGGTGCTGATACTACAGATAATGACCGTCAAACACGGTTTGTGGTGCTTTTATAATATATGATTCATTTTAAAACAATACTGTTTACAACAATGGGAATTTGGAATTCTTTGACAATAATGTTTGGCATTAGTTATTACATTTTCTACCCATGTCAATTTGATTGGTTTCGTAATGTTATGCAGGATTGAGGGTGCAGAAATAAATAAGAGTCTTTTGGCTCTGAAAGAGTGTATCCGTGCTCTTGATAACGACCAAATTCATATTCCTTTTCGAGGAAGCAAATTAACGGAGGTACTTCGTGATTCTTTTGTTGGCAACTCAAGGACAGTTATGATTTCTTGCATATCACCAAATGCAGGATCTTGTGAACATACATTAAATACGTTAAGATATGCTGATAGGTACGATCTCAAGCATTATTAATTTATTATACAAAATAGGTCACATGGTTGTAATTTTTTATTATTTTAGAGATCATAAGCGATTGGTAATGTTGATATTTCAGGGTAAAGAGTTTGTCAAAAAGTGGCAACTCAAAAAAGGATCAGATTCCTGTTTCTACCTTACTTCCTCCTCCTGCTAAAGAATTGACACTTCCATCGTCATCCTTTCAAACTGATGAAAGTAGTCTTTATGAACAATCTCAAGAGGGAAACACATTAGAAGTGCTTCGAAAGAATCCAGAGAGGGAATTGTCTTCAAGTATGATACCATTACCAAATTATGCTTCTAATGGAAGGGATGAAAGGGGGACAACATGTAGTACACTTGAAAGGGAGAGGATTGGTATCAAGAGCAATAATTATAGTGGCCCTCCTATTCAAGATGAGGAAAAAGTTCCTAAGGCATCTCCACCTCGTAGAAAGGCTGCCCGGGAAGAAAGATCTGAAAAACAGACGAAGTCATCACGAAAGGAATCTGGACAAAGTATGAACAATTCGAATTTTAATAGTTCCACTTCCAGACAAATCGATCAAGAAGCTCCATTGCCTCTAAGTGATGATGTAGATATCATCAGTGCTGTACTTGAGGTTGAAATTTTTTATTTTTTTCTCTACATATCTATTCCTACTTTATATAGTTTTTTCTGATTTGGAAATTGTTTCTTATCTGTTGATGTAGGAAGAAGAAGCACTAATTGCGGCTCACAGAAAGGAAATTGAAGATACCATGGAAATTGTCCGGGAAGTATGTTATTGTTCATGCTATCTTCTTTATTTTTCTTCTCTGAAAAAAGCATGGTCTTAAATACTAATCTTCTTTTAATTTTTTTCCAGGAAATGAAGTTGTTATCAGAAGTAGACCAACCTGGCAGTTTGATTGACAACTATGTTTCCCAATTGGGTTTTCTTCTCTCACGCAAGGCTGCTGGTTTGGCCACCCTTCAGGGAAGTCTTGCAAGATTCCAACACCGTCTGAAAGAGCAAGAGATACTCAGTCGTAAGAAGGTTCCACGCTGATTCACATTTTATTTTGTGTAGCAAATATCTTAAGTGGACAACACCTGTTCTCTATTTCAATGACTCGCACTTGGTTGTTAAGCATAAAATATTACGCCTGTGCTGTTCTCACTCGACTTGTGCAGGCGTAATGCCAAACCAGTGGTTGTAGAATGGCGTTGGAAGAAGTAAACTCATGAATATTAGCACGATCTTTTCTTCTTCACAATTCAGTATTCACATCCAAATAGCTTCAGGTTTGTTTCTATTTGTCTGTCTGTTTTCGTTCATTTCATTGTTGTACTTCATTATATACTTTGATTGAGGCAGTAGAAGTAAATTTGTTGTTGGTGTTAAAACAAGAATTTTTATTGATTGTTATATAGGGGAGGGGAAAAACTGACAATTTGCTGTCTTGAGTTTTTGTTGTTGCCTCTTTTGTGTGTAATAAAACAAATACTTATCCTGTAATTTATCAACCACTGTAATGTTTCTTCTTTTTGTTTTCAATTTCAAGGTGTATTAGTTCTATTTAATAAATAATCCTGGTTTCTTTATAAATTAGGATTTAGATGAATGATTTAACACTAAAATTTACATGAGATTCACATCATATCACCATACAGTCAATACTATATGAGTAATATGACTATATACATATTATGTGAATTTGAAATCTATTTTAGTATCAACAATAAAATTAAAATGATTAATTATTTCTTGTGGAAGTAGAAAAGGGGTGGTTTGTTTAGCCAGGCTAAAAATTATTAAGGTTAAAGCCAGGCTCGAAACCTAGGTTCATAAGCAATATAATCTCAAAAAACAACTTAAAGTAACGATGCATGCAACTATGTAAGTCCAATTTATACCATTTTCTATAAAAACATGACTACATGTTTTTATATGTTTATTTAATTCAAATACATTACATACTATTATTTAGTATGAGTCTAATAATCTTATAGAACTAATTTCACTATTTATTTTATTTTTTTTGAGAAATTAAAACTTTCATTACTGAAAAAAGATTAGACATAGTCTAAGATTAAATATATATGGAAAAATATTAAATGTAAAACATTGTTTATCTTTTATACAATTATGATCTTGACTAATTAGATAAGAACTGAAACCTCAAGAGGTTAGACTCTGGTGAACATATAACTTATATTTCAATTTGTAAAAGATTACATCTATGACCAATTGAATTAATGGAGTTTTGTGTATTTGGTAATTGGGATGTTGGTTGTTGAAAAATGGATAGATGAATTATCGGATTGAAATTCAATGAAACTCGAGTTTCTGTGTACGATCCAAAAGATATCTGAAAAATATTAGGGTCATTTTCAAAAAGACACAAGGGTAGTTTCGTACTTTCATCAAAGTAATTTCTAGGTCGCTTCTACTTCCATATATATAGAACCCGTTTGCTTGTTAACCTAAATTCTTTTAGTTCAGAAAACCCATCGTGACATCTATTTTTTTCCTCTCCCATTTTTATCCTCGATTCGACCGCTTTCAACTCCACCTCTCTCTTTTAGGGTTTCTTGTTCGGTAGAACTTCACCGTCGAAAATGAGGTGAGATTCTAAACGAAAGCTCCGTTTCTCTCCGATCGGTTTTTTATTTTTGTTGTTTTTTCTTGTCATACAAATGGAACGGAGGGGATCTGGTCTTTAAATAGTGTTTTTGGTTTCGGGATCTTTCTTTATGTTCCGTTTTTTTTCTGTTCTCATCTACGATCCGCGAGCGCGATCGTGTGATGAATATTTTGTTTTGATAAAATTACGTTTTTATTCTATTTAGTGTGCGATTCATTTTTGTTCTTTTTTAATTGAGGTACTCTGCTGGTTCTTCTTTGATGAAATAGTTTTTTACTTGTTATCCGTCAGACAAGTTTTGTTAGTATATTATTGAGTTCGTGTTCCTTATTTTTTCAACCGATTAATAGGGAAAATATTTGTGTAAAACAACATTAAATTGTGTAATTTTTCAATTCTCTATTTGAGGTTTTGTATTTCTTCAATCTTGATTTTCTAATTAATTGATGATGAATTTATTTTAGCAGTTTCTAGTTATTTATATATTAGCTCTAAGATTTCAGATCTTTTTCTTTTCGATATATTATAATTGATTATATTTTTTCTTTGCCTCTTTCGTAGATTTTTGTGCTGTTTTTGTTATTTAAAGTGTAATCTAATAAACCTATCTATTTCCCCTTTTAAACTAATTATGAATAAATATTTTTAACCATAAGTAGGTCAATGTGCGAATATGTTACTATGTTGTATTATTTAAATTCTAAATTTTAAAGATTTTTGTAGATTTTTATTAGAGTTGTATGCAATATATTATTCTTCGATCCTAATTTTATCATTTAAGTAATATAACATTTATTTGTTCATATACGATCATAAATTCAGCCGTCACCCTGAAGTCAAGTGGGCACAGAGAGAAGACACGGTATTCATTACCATTTTGTTGGCAGATTCAAAAGATGCAAAAGTAACTCTTGAACCTGAAGGTGTGTTGTCTTATTCTGCCACTGCCGGATCAGATAATAATTCATATGAATTGAAGTTGGAACTCTTTGACAAAGTTAATGTTGAGGTAATCAATTTTTTAAAATATATATCATCAATGATTATCAGATAACCTTTTAATAGTTTCCACGATAAAAAAAAATTCGTCTCCATGTCACAGGAAAGCAAAATAAACAAAGGAGCTAGAAGTACATTTTGCGTTCTAGAAAAAGCTGATAAGGTTTGGTGGAAGAAATTACTCCGTGGTGATGGTAAGACGCCACATTTTGTGAAGGTTGATTGGGACAAATGGGTTGATGAGGACGATGAGGGTGATGCTCCAAGTGGTATAATCCTCAAATTCTTATAATTTATTCTTATAATTTATTCTTATAATTTATTCTTCTGAACTTGAATAGAAATTGTCATTTAAAATTAACTGTTATTCTTACTTACTCTTTTTCAGGTGCCAATAATATGGATATGGGAGGAATGGATTTTTCGGTATGACGTTACTTTCACGAGAATCACTTGATTCTTTTATTTAATTTTATGATAGTTTTAATTATGCTGTAATATTCCAGAAATTTGGCGGCATGGGTGGAATGCCTGGAATGGAAGGACTAGGAGGCATGGGAGGAATGCCTGGTATGGGTGGAATGGGAGGAATGCCTGGCATGGGTGGAATGGGAATGCCTGGCATGGGTGGAATGGAAGGACTTGGAGATGATCTCGATGATAGTGATGATGAAGGTAAGTCAGTCATATAGTGATGAGGGCTTACTATAAGAGAAGCTGTTCTGACTTTTTTTTTTTATTCCAAACACACAGGTGAAATTGTTGCACCTGAGGTTGTTGGTGTTAAAGAAGCTAATACAAAGGAAACTCCTGCAACAACAAGCACGTGAAGAAATTTACTGTTAGTAAACAGTTAGTACATTAACTTTGTGATGTTCGTTTGTTTTGATTAGCGGAAGAGATTGTGCTTGTTTTGGTTAAACTTTCTCCGTATGTGTTAGTTTATGCTATTTGCTATGTTCGTTTCAGATTTTTTTGTTTAATCATTTGAAATGCTTTGATAAATGCTTGAGAGAGATTCATCGTAGACTCGCAGTCAATATTTCGATTTTTGATTGTGGATTTAAATGTTTTAGATTGTTAAACAAAATTTGATTGTTTATTTGCCTTGTGTTTTTGTTTTATTTTTAACTTGATATGGTATTAAATCCGATTAGTTTTATTTCTTTTAAATTTAATCATCTCTATCTACTACGATTACAATTGTTATTCGTTTATGTTTGTTTAATCGTAAATCTTTAAAATGTAATTTAAAAATTAGTTATTTCAAAAATAGGTAAATTTAATCATTAATAATAATGGCGAATTTTATTGTTTAAATATGGAAAAAAATCGTTGACGGTTCAAGGATCGTTAAAAGTAATTGATAAATTATTAGTTAAATGTAACGGTAGTTTTTACCGTAAAATCAATAGTTAATTTAATTATTTTTAATGTAATCCTTTAACAAACTGTCCAATGTCCATTAGAATACGTGTATAAAAATAAAGCCCAATTCCTATAAGCCCAGTACAGAATAAACTTAAATGCGCACGGTTATCTCAGCCGTCCATTTTTTTAAATTTTTTTTACAGATGCAGATGGTTTATTCTTGACCGTTTATTAGTGTAATCATGATTTAAATATCACTTTTTTGTAAAATGCTGACTTATAGAGTCATAGTGTGTGTAATTGTAGTATTTTATCTAAAAAAACTACTCATAATTTGATTTTGACAAATGTCAAACCATAGCTCTACAAAATCCATTTTTAACTCTTTTTCACACCCGCTCAATTTTCTTTCATTTCTCTCTCTCACTCACTCCTCGTTCATCTCACATATTCCACCCTTCTAACCGGCGATCCCATTTTCCCTCTCCCGTCCGCGTCGTCTTCCTTACAATTGTTGTAGTTCTAATATTGAATGATTGATTTATATGTAATCTTTCTTTTTATTATTCTTTTATGTCGTCTTCCTTACTATTGTTAACTATCTCCACAAATACTTTCGTAAACTTTCATTTTCAAATCAACCATTCATTTCGGTTTTCATAAAATGTCTTCTACGTCAGCCCCGTTTCTTATTCAACCTCTTACCTTCGATTGTTCTGAGTACATACACAGGATCTGATTTGCGTAGAGTCCCAAGGCGCAGATGAAGTGGATATCCTGTGAGTGTGAAATGAACATTATTATCTACTTTTCATTTTGCATGTATTTTATTTCTCTGGATATTTTTTTCTTTCAAATATCAATAATTACTGTCCAAGGATGTTTCAAATATCAATAATTACTCAGATTTCATAAAATATAGAATATGTAGTTCCTGTATAAGAGCTGAAAAAATATAAACGTTTTTGAACTTACCTAAAACTGAGTTTACCTGAAAATTTCTGTATAAAAACAACAGCTAAATAATCTTTTTCAATATACAAACTATTTAAATGATTTAACAAAATATTAATTAAAAATAATAGTTTATTTAATAATTTCCATTGATATGTGACTTGTGTCGATTAAAATTTTATAGAATGAATATAAACCAACAATTTTTATACTAATTGAAACAACGTTAGGTCAAAATAATCTCACTGCCTCAAAATAGTTATAAATTCAAAACCAACAAACTAATCAAGTTGACAAAAAATTGGAGACAGAATTTACTCATATACTTATTTACTAATATACCTATAGAATATAAGTGTATATATTTATATATAAATTTCAGTTAATAAATCGATTGACAGAGATTATGTAAGGAAGCTTGAGATGCCATATATCAGGCCATTACCCACTTGAAGTGTGCTGAAAATTTTGGCCAAAGAAGAGCTAGCTAGCTGTACACCCACCCATCTTACATAAAATAGCTTAGTGATTTTTTCTTCCTTGAGCCACCTTCTCCGTATAAATCGTTCCACTGCAGTAGCTCACTCATATTTGTTGATTCCGATGACACGCTTGCACACACCTATATTAACATCCGCAAGGCCATGAACACACACAGTTACTAATTTAAAGAAGACAGATATTCAAATAATAATCTAATTTACATATACATGCTTGGAGTTTACCTGATCGTGAGCATATCGCAAATCTTCCATGTTTAGAGAACGTACATCCTCACCACTGTACAATGCTGGTGCTTCTCTGCCCTCTGCTAGAGCTAACTTATTTTCCTACGAGCATTAATAAAATATCCATTCAACATTAACACTAGAGTTTCTTTTGTTATTTAAATGAGTAATCATATTATGCAACAGTGTTTAGTAATATAGATAATAAATCATAAAGTTTTGATTTTAAATCGAAAATTTAGGGTTTTGATAAAGAATAATGATATATATATATATATATATATATTGAAAAAAAGCCTTTGTTTAGCAAGCAAATCTAACAAACAAAAATAAAAAAAGAATGGTAAAACCAAATGAAAGATGTGCTAAATTACGGAAAAAATTGAAGCAATTAAACATTGTCATTATTTTAGCTGCCTAGACACGTAAGTTGGTTAAACTCAAAGTAAGAAACCATAGAGGGACGAACAACAAAACATAGAACTACGTAAATTAAAAAAAAGTTGAAGAGAATCACAGTAAACCTTTTTTTCCTTTTCCAAAACATCTCTTATGGGACAATGCGCAGCGGTTACACACAGATTCTGAAAAAAAGTTAAATCCATTTAAATACAATAGAGTAAAGACAAATGGAAAGAAAAAGATAATATGTATTCAGAACAAAAAAAGTAAACTTGCAATAGACAAATGAACCTTTAAATCACTTCCAGAATATCCATCGGTCATGCTTGCAACTGCTTCCAGATCAAGATTTGGACTCAAATCCTCCTTTGATAAAATTACTCGCAGTATTTTAGCTCTGTTTGCGGCATCTGGCAAGTTCACCATTAATCTAATGGTAAACGGTAAAATACACTATGAGTACAATGACAAAATCAAATTAATCAACGTTTCAAATGTGCACATTACATACCATGAGTATGCTGAGATTAATGCTTAAAATTAATCGACGTTTCTCATTAATGAATAATGGAGGGTAATGCCCTAAATATAAGAATATATGGAAGTAAGCTATCTCCTGAATTCTTTCCTATATAACATTGACACCTAGTGATGAGGTAACTATGTGTGTTGCCACATGAGATTGGGTCTCCCATACATGCATCGTAGTTATCTCCAATTGTGAACAACCTTTTTTGAAATGCTCGGATATGAAAGAACTTATGGAGATGCAGTACAGCCTAAGGTATTCATAACAGGCCCCAAGGTGGGGATTTGTGTGAAAAACACTTGCAAGCTTCAATTAGTTCCCCACTTCCCCCCTATTCTAATGTCTGGTGCTGATAGGCTGGATGTGGAGATGTTTGCTAATTTCCAGTATGCATTGTTTAGGGTTTCAAAGAGTGCTAGTAGCATTGGGCGTAGAGGATGTTAAAAAGTATATGAGATCTGGATTCATTTTGGTTGTTACACAATAGGCAAAGTGTTTGAGTTGGTATTCCCACTCCCTCAGTATTTAGAAAGTGGTAAAAATAAAATGATGTAGCCCTTATGGCAGACCTAATTGGGCTGACCAACTCCAATTGTGGAGTAGCTTTTGAATCATTTTTAAAAATTGAAGTTTTATTATCTCTATTTTTTCTCTACTTTCTTCTAGAATATTATTCAGATTCAGATCTGAATAATCGTCCTCTGAATCACGCAATTACATTGGTGAATTCCAATAAAGATCTTGTCGATCCCAACAAGATCTGATTACTGTAACATTCACAACAGTTGTGTGAATTTCCCATCCCATTTGGTAGAGTCAACTCCATCATATGATGGAAAATTTTATGGCCATACCTGTCACCTGCAAATTGATCTTTGTGGCTCAGTCCTTGGGATAATTCTTATCTTGTGATACTTGTTCACAAGGTATCCTATAGTTGCCTAGACACGCTAGACATTAGTCAATGTCCTTTGGTGCCGTCAGAGTTTTTCAGAAGATGGAATCTAATGTCCTCTAATGTTCTATTTTTTATGTATCTCTTTTGGACGTCATTTGTCCCTCAGAATTTATTAACTTTTTTAACAAAAATTGCCCTAGTCATCACCAAAAGATCTCTGATTCCTAGTGCCCCCTCCTCCTTAGGTAGGATCTTTATGCCCAAGGGATCCCTTTCCCTCCATCCCATATGAATTTTTATGCTAGTTTCTTCACTTTGACAATTATAGTTGATGGTATAGGGATACCCTGTGCCCAGTAGGTGTATTGACCTTGTATTCAATAGAGACAACACAAAATATTAAGCCTAAAAAAATGAAGATAATATACCGACGAGGAAGCCTCCTAATGACAGCCTCATCAAGATCAAATGGCCTATTCGTTGCAGCAAGGACCAGCACACGTTCTTTATCCTTAGTGCGTAAACCATCCCAATTCACCATAAATTCATTTTTCATTTTTCTCATAGCTTCATGTTCTCCAGGATTTTCACGTCTTCCAAGCATGCTATCAACCTGCATGTGAAGATTATAACTTTACTTCAAGGGAAGAAATGCAAAGCACTATATTGAAAAAAATATTGTCAATTTTGGATAGATAAGCCTAACTAACCTCATCAACAAAGACCACGCTAGGTGCAATTTTACTAGCCAATGAAAACACTGCTTTTACATACTTTTCCCCCTCCCCAAACCACTATACGATAAAAAGAAAATGTGAATATGTTGAAAAGATATCTTAGAAATAATCAATAATATAAAAATTCCTAATACCTAAAGCTCATGTCTACCTTTGATGTGATGCTCGACATAGATATGTTGATAAAATTAGCACCGGCCTCTGTTGCAACAGCCTTAGCAAGCATTGTTTTTCCAGTACCAGGAGGACCAAAAAGCAAAATTCCTTTGCAAGGCTATATAGATTAAAATGACACATTGAATACTCCAATAGGAGGGACAAACACCAATATTTTCAGGTCAATGCACTTAGCAATGGTTTATATTTTAATATAACCATATGATGTGAAATATCAAGACAACATCAATCTCACTCGGAATATTTGAGAATAAGGTTCTCACGTTATTGCCTTTCATTTTTGTATATAATTTTTCATGGAAAAAAATAGCTTTTTCGTTTTCGTATACCTTTGTAAGCTGACCTTTACAAAATAGCTCGGGTCTCTGCAAAGGAAGCATTACCAACTCCTTTAGCGTATCTTTCACATTTTCTAAGGCACCTATGTCATCAAAAGTAACACCAATATCATCAGGCGGAATTACATCTGCAAGAAGCCTCTTTTCAAATTCATTCTCTGTGACAACATCCTGTAAACATAAAAAGTAATGGATAACCAGAAAAAAATATTGAAGGTAAACATCTTTGGATGAAAAACATAAAAAAATGGTTATCACAGGACTATAATTTAACCTTGAGAGTTTTCTTTGAAGATTTAATATCAACTTGGAGACTCTGTAATATGTTATATCCATGTCTAATACTGGCATAAAAAAAATTAAATTGATATAATTCGCATATAAATGAATCGATTATGTTTATTCATGTATGCTGAATTGATGAGATCATGAGAACAGCATAATTTGATAATAGATGTTCAGAAAATACCAACCTTTCACTAGAAACGATAAGTTTTCCACTGGTGGAAAGGGAAGGTTCGATCATGTTTTTTAAATGATGACTAAGAGAAAAACCAACTATTTTGTCAACACCTGAAAAAACAAACAAACTTAATAAAAGGATGATTTTTGGAAATGCACATTAATAAAAGGACAATCCCTCACTTTCATTTGACAATGCTTGATCTTTTATGCAGATATTCTCAAGATCATTACATTCTAATCCAACACGTGTTAGAAACTGCATTATTACATATTTAAACAAAATTAATTATGATACCGACCAAGAACAATAAATGTAAATGACAAAGTAATCAAACACAAAAAACATTAACACCGACCAAGAGCTCAACCGTACATATAGGTCAGATTCCAAAAAATCCAGGAAAAGTGACGTACTCAAACAAAATATATATTACGTAGTAAATCTGGCTGAATTCACCCATTTTTCAGTCATAGAGATGTCTGAAAGGAGAATATAGAGCTTCAAAACATTACAAGAATCACATCCAAAAAAACTCTCCATTAAGTAATTTAATTCATTAACTACCTAGGACTGCCTATCACAGGGAAGAAATCTTTCAATCAGTGTTAGAAATTAGTTCAGCCCATTGAAGATCTCTTAGGTGAAATGGTAAGTATGTGACGAAGAAATTGAAGGAGACTGCTTGGGCAAGTCATGCCATACTTCCATTAAAAACTCACACAATTACAACAGGGAAGTACACATATTGGGCTCAGGGATTCACACAATAGTCAATACTGAACACCTTAGGAAACACTATGGATGCCTAGTTTGGAACAAAAGGCTGAAGCAGCATTCATTGAGACCCCTTGAAACAATCACCAAGGAAATCATTAGGAGCTAGCATTTCTTTCAAATCAGAAGATTTCAAGATAGCTTGGAATCCTTGGATCCCAGATGGAGATATCTACTCTGCAAATCTGGGAGAACCTTTTCGATATTTAACCACTAAAAATAAAAGTCTAACTCATCTTCGGTCTTCCTACTTTATATGTTTTTTCATCTCCACTTTTAACTAAGGGGAAACAGGGCATAGTCCATTTTCATTGAAAAAAATTTTTAGTCCAGACAAAACGGAATATAGAATAGAATTTATACACTTAAAGCAACATACCACAACACCCACTGACATCAAATGTCTAAACCAATATAACGAGATATGCAACTTATATTCCAATTATGTCAAGTACTCAAGTGATACAAATCTATTTCATGTAATCCAGATTTAAGATTAGCATGAGAAATTGGGAATTTAAACAAACTAATTTATCCTTTATTTCTACTAATACAAATAAAATGTTATGCTATAGTAGTAAATAGTAATGTGCTATACCAATGTAATTGAATCAAAATTCAAAATAATGTAACTGTAAATTATATTAATATACATACAGATCGAATATTAATGATGTTGGACTTTGTTTTCAGAGTTTCAATATCAAGGTCCAATTGATTCTTCCAACCTGAAAGCTCGATTTCATCCTGCAGAACAATAAATATCAGTGTGTTTGCAGATGATATCATTATTTATAAAAGGTAATGTCATACCTGTGGTGGATGTATGGTAACTTTATTTGGGAAAAGTCTGCTCAGCTGCTTCGCTGTTTTAGGAATTTCTTTGCTCCTCTCATGGAGACGGCCAAAATTATCCTGTGCAAAGGGAAGATTTTTAAACAATGAGAAGCAAAGTCGTCTTTTTCTAGAATTCAAAGCATATAATCATTAATTTAGTAAATACAATTAAAGCAAAAAAGAAAAGACATACTGGGAGAGCAAAATCAAGCAATGCCGTTTGGTTGCTTCCAAATTTTGTAAAGAGAAGACCACCAGGATGTGCCTGTTTGGAAATTAGATGAATTGAGTATTTCTCATAAAAAACTAGTGACGTGATGATCATGATACTTGCTTACTGCTTGTTAGTAAATAGTACTAAATGGAGGGGGCAATACCTTCTCTTTGCGGTTATCAATCTGTGTATGAGATCCAATAACAAGAACACCTTGTGGCATTAATTCAAGCTTTCCCTTCAAAGTCGAGTATGAATCTCCACCTGATAATGATTTCTCGATTTCCTTTATAAATACAATCAATGGACCCTTTTTACTTTCATCTATTATAACCTGATAAGAGATGAAATACAGTTTATATACAAATATCAAATTTAAGGGGTTCTTCAATGCTAAAAGTCCAATTAAAGTCAGAATGTCAGATTGAGAATAATGCTATAAACTCAAGGATTACAGTTCCATTTTAATGAAATTTTACTTTCATCCATTATAATCTGATAAGAGATGAAATACAGTTTATATACAAATATCAAATTTACGGGGTTCTTCAATGCTAACCCCATAAAAAGTCCAATTAAAGTCAGAATGTCAGATTGAGGATAAGGCTATAAACTCAAGGATTCCAGTTCCATTTTAATCAAATTTAACTTTATAAAAAAAACTAGATGCAAACTCCCACCTCCAGAAGTTCATTGATAGCAAGCCTCTCTGTAGTTTCACAGCCAGAAGGATCAAGCAGAAGATATTTAGCTGTATGTTTCAATATAAAAGAATATCAGAATATTTCACTTTAATCGAATTGATTGAGCGGATTGGTCAGACCCAAAATCATGGACATATCCAGATCAGAATCTGCCCGATTACCTAGACTAATGAGGATGATATCTGATAATAAATAATGAAAGACAAAATGAGCACAGAGAATCACCAAGACAGAAGAAACCATGATCTCCCTCACAAAGACCACCAAGGTCGTTTCCATCTAGAATCTGTTTGTCAAATCTAACTCCAATTTTCGAATGCTCATTTCCTTTGAAAGTAAGAAGAACTTTTCCACGAGAGCCATAATTTGGACCTCTGCCAGGTTATAAAAAATTGAGAAAGAAAGAAAAAATATAAATGATATTTCTTTGAACATAGACCGATATACCCACAAAGCAACTACATAATACTCATATAAGCCAATATGAGTATAAGACTAGGAATAGTTGTGATTCGATTCTACCTTGTATTGCATGTTGAGGTTTAAGTCACTTGGGAGATATAAGGAGTGTGGAGACTGTTTTGGTTTAATTGATACCCATTAATGAGCCAATTAAAGAGTCATTATCTTGGATCGGCCCAAGATAATAACACTATATATATCTCAATTTAGAGACTCAAAACCTATCTTGCATGTAATAGGTTAGACACTATCAATCAAGGTTCCGGATGCGCCGCCACCTGGAGCATCTGAGCATATGCGCTCAGATACGCCAGTGGCATTTTCGTAAATATTTATAAAACTATAGGAAATTAATATTTTTTTATATATCTAAATTATATTAATTAAATTTTTTAGTTAAAAATATATTGGATAGAAAAATTATTATAATACATATATTTATTAATTATTATAACACCCTATAATTCATTGTAACACCAAGGTTTAAAAAAAAACACCAAGGTTTAAAAACCGGTTAACCATTTAGGGGTATTTTCGTAATAATATAGCTCTATAAATGGCTAAGGTTTCTTTAAACTTATAAAAGAGAGGCTTTTATAAAAAGAAAATAATAAATAACCCAAGAGACTTTTAAAAAATAATAACGTAATGGGCTGGGCTGGGCCTTCTTTAATACATCTACAACATAAAAAATACTCTATAATAATAATTTATTTAACCACACTTTTTTAGTCCCACATCGATAGAATTCAAAAAACACAAAGAAGGTTGGTTTATAAATAAAGATTCATTTTGTCTAAAACAAATATGAAGTCTAAAGAGTGGGAGGAGCTTATATTAAAAATAATATAGCTCTTTTCATGGACCAATGTATAAATTTTTATGCTAAAAATTTATAAGGTCTTAAAATAAATAAAAAATTGGCCTTTTTTTTAAAATAAAAACAAAACACTGTTTTAAGTTATTTAAATAATTTAAAACAGGCCTGGATCCGGGCCGGATTTTACCCGGATCCGGCTAAGGGAGATGCGCCAGGCGCATCTCCCTCTGGGGGCGCATCATCGCATATGCGCGCGCACCCGGAACCTTGCTATCAATATACACCATATAGAGTGGACGTACACCAATTTTGGGTAGAACCACTATAAAATCTTGTGGTCTTTTTCTCTCCAAAATCACTATCTATCGTGTGAGTATTGATCTAGATTCAGATCTAGATCAAAGAGAGTGATTAATCACATCTTCAGATCTGGAAATAACATTGCATTTTCAATTATTTTATTTTGAATAGAAGGCTCAAGCAACATACTCTCAGACCTCCAGAATTTTTATTCGAAGAAATAATCAGAGATATAAACTTAGAAAGAGCTTCTGTTTACCAGTGTGACTCAATCTGAGAACAATTGGTCTTCCTGAGCCTAACATGAGCCAATGGATGCCCATAACATGAGGTGGTATGTCCGGGAAAGGGGAGGCTTTATATAATTCCTTAAAATTGGTGGTGCTTCTATTTTCTAGTTGAGCTCTATTTATCACTACCCTACCCTCTCCATTATATTTCCTAATCTTGGTGGCTAGGCTGAAGAATTTGGTATTAGAGTCCTCAAACTTTAGCCAATTTAATTCTCTGTTTGTAGTTAGCCTCCTCTATCTTAAGTTTTTTACTTCCATATCCGCAGAGAGAGAGCTAGTATTAAGCCTCTTCACAAGTGTGTCCAGCTCCTCTCTTGCAGTAGCAATTTTCTTAGCATCACTACCTTTAGATGCAGTCCATTCCTTGATGAGGGCTTTAACCTCCCTGAGTTTTTGTTGCAGACAGAATAACCCATTTCCACTAGAGCTAGGTAGTTCTGATCTTATAACCATGAGTCAAATAGCCTAAATGGCTTAGCTGGTCCTTAAATTTGCACAAGAGAGACTATCATAATTGCATGGTCACTATACGAACCAAACCAGAATTCCACCCTTACATCAGGGAATAAATTAACCCATTCCTGGTTGGAAAAAGCCCTATCCAGTGTGGATTGGACAAAAGCATCCCCAGCATGTCTGTTGTTACATGTATACTCACCCCCAATGGAGGGCACTTCCAGCAATTCAGCCTGATTAGTTGTCGCAAAAAATTCGGCTGGCCCTCCATGTGAGTACACTTATGATTCTCTTCTCTCTTCAGTTGGCCTAATTTCATTAAAGTCACCTAGGACTAAACATAGTAGTTCATCATTGGAAGGGTGAATATTCTAAAAAAAATTGTGAAGTAAAAATCATTCAAATGGAGACATCTCATGAATTACCATGGCTTCAAATGCACGTCCATAAACACGCCGCACGAGTGCAGTAGCAGTACCTGGAGACGCTTTTCCAAGCACCTTCAGTAACCAGACCCTAATCGGATTTGGGTCGAATCTTATCTCAGGTCTTATTTATTTATTTTAGGGGCTCCAGTAACCAGACCTTAAAAATTCTCCAACCATCTCCCTCCAAACCTCCCACAATCCAATCTCCCCCTCCGACGACAACCGACAAGCCTGTTTTGGGTGATTCAGAGATTTCAGGCTTCTTCAGTATTTTTTTGATAAATTAAATATTTTCATTACTGAAAAAAGTTAGGGGTGTTTATGAACAAGTTATCAAACTCAAAATATTTGGTGAGAAAATAAATTCTCCAGCCACATTTGAATATTTCATAAGAATTAGAGGATGGCAATATGATTTATATAAGTTTATAGAGCTAAATTAAAAGTTTCAACAAATTTTTTTTTGATGAAGTATTTTTTTGATGAAGTTTCAACAATTTAACTTAACAAAAGAAGATAAATAATATAAGAAACGACAACAAACAGAAGAAAAAATCAGCGCACTTGAGCAAAAAGATATATACCCTTGCATTGTAGATCCAGAGGAAGGCGACAAACCAACATATTTAATTCTGTCACCTAAAAATTCATTGAAACAAATCAATCAGTTTGTGACATTAATTGAAATTAAAAAATTAAAAAATACGGCATAAAGTCATAAACATAGAAAGTATGATTGATAACTTCGATTTTATCATTTTTTTTGGAAAAAGATGTGTAATTTTGGAATGTAAAGTAATTCTGGAAAAAGATACCCTCTTTAAATGTGTAATTTTTTGACGTTGCTGTGGATGATTCCTGTTTTGGAAGGGTTTGTGAATTTAATACTGAAGTACCGATAACATCAACTTCTGTACTAGACGGCAGCCTTTTATGATGCGAGGCACCCATTAGTGTGCTACGCTTTATATAAACACCTGATCGGTCTGCCCTGGAGCCTTCCTTTGAAGAATCTGAGTCTTTAAAAATGCTTGCCTAAAAATTGCTCTAAAAAATTCAGTTTCATTTAAAAAATGTTTCAAAATAGCATTGTTTCTGGTTTTATTTAAATTCTGAGACATTTGAAAAAAAACAAGTTTTAAATCAACACGCAAAAAAAAAATTATGACAGGGAAAAACAAAAGGATTCAAAAATAACATACACAAAATTCAAAAACATACCAAACAAATCCAATAAAATATACTACATACAAATCCTTTATCATAGTATCTGGGCAAGGCTTATTCTATTATATATTTATATCAATGGAATTTGAACTTTATCAAAAAAACTAGAAAGAACTTACAGTCTTCCACAATGATCCAAGTTTCGATTTCAACTGACTTAATATTGTAGATTTGTAGTGGTTCTTTGATTCAGAGTTAGCAACCTTTAACAAAATCCATCATTATTTTGGAATCAATATGTGGATAACAAAGGGGCTTTTAGGTCTCCAACATCAAAATGTGACAGAAATTAGGAATTAAGACATTAGGAATTAGGATGCAATGCAGATTATGCAGTAGATGAAATAAAAATCACAAAACATCACTCCCTGTTTCAAAATTAAAAATTTCAACAATGTGGTAGATGTCATATCCAAGATGTAATTTCGAATATTAGAAATAAATTTTTACGAGTATTGTTCAGTCACTTGCAGTGTATCTATAATTGCATATAGTTATGTACTAAAACTATTAGCATGATTCATGAAAAATCAGGGAACAATACAACTCAGTGATCGATGAAGCATGCAGCATTCATTAAAATACTTGACGCTTACAAGTACAAATGTACAATCTAACACAAACAACAGTACAACAAAATACTTGACGCTTATAAGTATAGCAGCATTCTAAATAGTAAATTCTAATTGGTCGCTGAAAGTCGAGATACAAAAATAGTATATGCAAAATAGTTTAAAGCAAACAGCTTACCCCAGGCAGAAATAGAGATTCTGTAATAAGAAGACTGGCATTGAAGTGTTTGGCAAGTGCTTTTGCTAAAATTTCTTGGTAGATTTCAGACCCTGTAAGAAGTTCAGAAGATAGCTTCTCGGAAAAAAAATTGTATAAACCTTGATTTGAATTTTAAAATGTGATGTACCTGTTTGACCACATAACAATATCCTTTGGCTAGCAGATGCAATTTCTGAGGTGTACTTTGAAAACTCCTTACATTCCAGGTGAATATATGCAGCAGAGAGCAAGATATTTTTTGTATTTTCACTGTATCAATAGTTGAAGACATCATATTAAATATATAATTATATATTAGTTCGTTTGTCGGCATTATTTGTAAGTAGTTTAATGATTAGAGCTTATAAGTAATGTAAGGAGGTGCCAAACATACTTTTAATGGGATTACGAGCAATATTGTGCGAGAAATGATAAAATAAATTTAACATGTCATAACTGAAATTAAAGTAATAACTTTACTTGCTTTGATTTCTTGGACCATCAAAAAAAGATATCATAGATATCTTAGAACTAAGAACCCTAGTATTCAGTGATAGTGTGGCAAAACACAGAAGACATTAAGTGTCACTTCTTCATTATGTTCTCAATTATGTTGCGGAGGATCAAATTAGATAAAACTTCCTAATCACCTTTAGGAAACTGAGGCAGTGGACATTCAAACACAAACCAACTATTTACTGTGTTAAAAAGCTGAAAAGGACGAGATACCTCCATCACAGCCAAATAATTTTCAACTGTGAGTAGTGAAGTACAAGGAAGATTGCCAGATTATACTGCAACTTATAGGCACTCTCAATTTAGCTATATGGAGAATATCAAACTCATTGCAACCGAGCCCGACACAAGGGAAACTCAATAAATCATTGAAGCTATATAGTTCTTCTCCAAATCCTCTAATTATTGGGGACCCCACTGAGCCGTTTTTTTTATAAAGCTAAATTTCAATAAAATTAGAGACGCCGAGCCAAAATACATGTACAATTAGGAAGAAATGACTCTTATAAGTTTGTAGAATTAGCCTAAATCTGAGTTTGATTGAACATTTTGATGGAGCTTCCATTGAAGAAGATGCCAACATCCTTTTCCAAAAATTGAAAATTTACAACAAAGAACTTTCAAATTCTTTCCAAGTTTTTTTGGAAGCAATTAAGTTTTTCATTATTATAAATAGACAATGCCCTGATTACAGTGAAGAAGAAAAATTAATAAAAACATAAAGATGAGCTCTGGGCTCTTCTTGATGCATTCCACTCAGCTAAACTGCCTAATGTAAATTAGGCTATCTGGAACAAGAGATTGGTCTCACATATTTGTATTATGTTAGTCTCCGAAGGGTGACAACGATTTTTTTTAAAGCATTCAAGCTTGAAGAAAAAACTGGTGTCTTTGATGACCTCCTTGAAGGGAAAATTATTTCTAACTTTTATTACTAAGTAATAAGTATGATTCTATTATGCATAAGTATATTAAAAAAAACAAGAGCAACCACTTAAACATGAAAACTCGTTACCTATATATATATTAATTTCAAGCTTTTTCATGCGCTGGAGCGGGTTAGGCGGGTCCGGATCGGATCTGACCCGGACCCGCCTAACCCAATAGGTCTGTTTTATTTTAAATTTTTTTTAATTTAAATATAAGGCCCAACCACCCATTTAAGGCCCATTTAAATGACTTAAGTCATTTAAATAAGAGGTTGAGGGTTTTAAAAAACCCTAACCTCTTTTCTTTCTTGTTTCTTGCACCTTTCTAACCCTAAATTCATAGAAGTCTTATAATCTATGTATTTACATTTTAAATTTTAGATTAATAGGTCTATTACTTTGTATTAGTAATTTGAGGTTTTAAAATTTATGTATATATTTTTTTAAATGTTTCTGAATTTACCCATATTTTTTAGCAAATATATATAAGTTCAGGGTAAATTTGCAAAATTTACCCTATTTTCAGGCGACCGCCTAGGCGTCGCCTGAAGCGCCTAGGCGGCCATGCGGTCATGGCCATCGCATGACCGCATGGTCGTCTAAAAAACCTTGATTAATTTTACTATCAGACTTTAGGCCAATCTCATGTGTCAACTTAATTTACAAACTTCTCACCAAAATCTTGGCTGACAGAATCTCCAAGGTCTCCTCTGAGTTAATATCTCCTCATCAAACAGCTTTCATAGCAGGTAGAAACAAATCAGATAACACCATCTTGGTAGACGAGATGGTACATGGCTTCGGGAGAATTAGAACCCCCAAAAGATGTTGTTTAAGTATCGATCTCAAAAAGGCTTTCGATACAGTGAAATGGCAAGAAATCACACACACACTTGACGCAATGGGATTCAGCCCTTTGTTGTGCAAATTGGTACACAACTGTATATCCACATCCTCCTTCTCGGTACTTGTTGAGGGATCCCCCATTCCCCTCTTCACTAATTTTAGAGGAATCAGGCAGGGGGGGCCATTGTCTTCTATCTTATTCGACCTGGTAATGGATAATCTTAGCAGACTAAGAGATCAAAGATAAGAGGATGGATACTTATATCGTGAATGGAGCGGTTTCCATCTCGCATCTCATCTACGCAGATCTTGTGTTGATCTTCTCAAAGGCAAATCCCAAGTCTCTAGAAACAATCAAGAAAATCCTAGAGACCTTTTCCAAATTCTCAAGCCTCGAGATTAATCAAAAGAAGAGCTCAGCAACGGGCAACCTACTCAAAAGTATGGATGAATGATCATTATCTGCATAACATTCTCAACTTTCCAACTAAATCCCTCCCTATCAACTATCTTAGTCTCCCTCCCAATAACGGGAAGAAAGAAATCTCACGCGACATGTTGGAAGTTGATAAATCCAATAGAAAAAATATCAGCCAGATGGAAAGGGAGATGTTTGTTTTACGCAGGTAGAACCCAATTAGTGAATTGGGTCTTACAAGGTAAGTTTCAATATTGGGCAAACGGAACCACACTGCCATGCACAGTTATTAAAAAGATTCAGAGTCTAGTTTACAACTTCATCTGGGACGGGAGAAGAGGGATTAGTTGGGAAAAAATGACACTCCCAAAGAGCGAAGGCGGAATAGGGGTCAGGGATTTCTTTGCAACTAATGTTTCAGCAGTGGTTAAAAGAACAGAGAGGATGTGGAGTCCTAATAACTCGATATTAGCAGACTAGATAAAAATTAGGTACATCAAAGGAAGAAATAAAGGAGAAATAGAGTGCAGGCCTACTCTTCTGGACTCTCACATGTGGAAAACAATACTAGCTGATAAGGAAACAATAGGGAAATGTATGACCTGTCTGAGTAACTATAGGGTCACACAAATTGCCCCCTCCAAGCACTCAGAAACGTTAAGGCCTAGAAGCATCTTACAAGAGATAAATCTAGGGATCTGGGCCAAAAAGCCTCCCAAATTTTCCATGTTGTTGTGGAGAATTAAGGTCAAGAGTCTGAACACTTTAACTAGACTGCAAAGCTGAGGACTCAACATAAATACGTCATGCCCACTATGTGGACATGAGGAAGAAACATTACAACACCTATACTTTAACTGCCATTACACTAGATCCCTATTGCTAGAGTTCACTAGCTGCCTTAACAATGTTGTTTGGACAATCAGTGGGCAAAACCCCCCATCTCCCGCAATAGATATCAGGATAGGGGATATTATGGAAACAATACAAAAATTCACCCACAAGTCCAGTTGTTGGACGGTACACTGGACTATGCTAGCATCCCTTTCCTGGCACTTATGGTGTGAAAGGAATATGAGATTAAAACAACACACCCTAAGACCCCCAGAAATTGTCAACAGAGAAATTATAAAGGATGTGAGCATTGCATATGATTCTACATCCTATAAGAAGCACAATCTTTCACATATTGAAATACAAGCTATACATACGCTCATGGGAGTCCAACCTCTTGAGGCTTCAGTCCTTGGCCAGTTAGTCAGGGTCATAGTTGTATAAGAAATAGACAATGATTTTACATTTATTGTACTTGCATTTTTCTATATTCTGTAATCTTGGGCTATGCCCAACCCATAGTTTTTCATGCGACGCCTAGGCGTCGCATAGGCGGTTTGCCTTCCAACGCATGTAGGCTTTTGCCTTCATGCGCTGGAGCCGGATCCCCCTAACCCAATAACCCATTTAAATGACTTAAGTCATTTAAATAAGAGGTGAGGGTTTAAAAAACCCTAACTCCTCTCTTATTTCTTCTTTCTTCCTCTTTTCTTCCCTTCCCTCCTACATTTGAACCACAAACCCTAGATTTTCATATCATCTCCCCCACCCATTTTCTCCGGCCATCTTCTAGGGAGACTTCGGCCACCACAAGGGAACACTCCGGCGACCTCCAAACGTTCTTCGGCGACCCTCCGGTCATCGTCGACCTCGCCGCCGGTGACCTCCGACCATCGTCGACCTAGGTATTTTTTTCCCTTTTTTCCTATGTGCTCCCTATCTGTCCAAACCTATATCTCACTCCGGACAGCCATAAATCGCACTCCGGCAGACTCTTAAAGAACACTCTGGCGATCACTTAAAAAACACTCTGGACAACAATTAATTCACCTCTGTCCAGCCCATTAAAAGCACTCCGGGCAGCAATTTAATCACTCCGGACAGCAATTTTACATTAGATTTTTGAAGGTAAAAATCTAATATTTAAATTGTAAATTTATTTTATAATTTACATACCTAAAATCTAACTTAGATTGTTGGATTGCATTTATTTTTAAAATTTTCAGAAGTGTCGGATGATGAAGAATACGTTCCTCCCTCCCTCAAACGAAGAACAAATAGAGGAAAACAAAGTGAAGTGGCACCATTCTTTTTCCGAAGAGACGATTAATAGCAAGGCGAATCGACCGAAATCTGATGATCCCGGATGGAAATACGGTTTCATGGAAGATCGTCGAACAAATGAAAACAATGTTCGATGTCTTCTATGTAACTTTCTTTCCAAGGGTGGAATAGGTCGGTTGAAGGGTCATCTGACGGGAGGAGACAAGAACTATATCAAATGTCCGAATGCCTCGAGATTTGTCTCAAGGGAGATTGCGGACTATGTCGCCAAGAAGAAATTAGCGGCTAGCAAACGCAAGGGTAAGCTACCATTTATTCCAGAGGTTGATGTCATCGATTTAGATGACCCTAACAATGAGCGAACATTGAAGAGGAAGTTGACGGTCTCCGGTTTCGTTTCATCGTCTCCAACCTCCTCCGTACTTGGTCCATTAAATTTGAAGAAAGGGGAAACTATTCATGATATCGTACGGAAAAAGAAGATCGAGAAACAGAAATCCGTCGTCGAAATTGCCAAAAAAAAAGACAAGGAAATGGTCGATCATATCTTCTCAGGTTGGATGTACGCAGTAGCTATGCCATTCAACCAAGCTCAACATATTGAATGCTTAGCGACTTGTGAAGCCATTGGACGATATGGTCCAGCATACCGGCCTCCAAATATGACTCAGTTGCGAGAGTCTTGTCTAGAAAGACATGTGGGTGACATCGATGCGATGAGAGCCAGGCACGAGATAAAGTGGAAGACCAATGGTTGTACTTTATTGTCTAATGGATGGACAGATGCCAGAGGAAGAAACCTAATGAACTTCTTGGTGAATTCGACCGAAGGATCGTTTTATCTTTATTCCATAGACACCACTCATGAAAGAAAGACAACTTCTTACATTGCCAAGGCATCGGGCCCGAGTAGTGTGGTTTAGATATGTACAGATAATACGGCGAACTATGTCAGTGCCGGTGAAATATTGATGAACAAGTATGACCGTTTATTCTGGACACCGTGCGTAGCTCATTGCTTGGATCTGATTTTGGAGGACATTGGGAAACTGCCAAAGAACAAGAAGATGATTTCTGGTGGTCGCAAGATAGCGACCTACATCTATGCCCATGGTGTTCTCCATAGCACTTTCTTGACCATATCAGGTGGGAAAGAGTTGGTGAGATGCGGAGTCACAAGATTCGCAACGTCTTTTCTCACATTACAGAGTTTTAAAGAACAGAGGGAAAATTTGAAGAAGATTGATTGGCTACCATAGGCTAATGTGACTTGTGGAAGTGAAGTGCAAAAATTAGTCTGGACCAACTCTTTCTGGTTGAGCCTATACGAGTGTTTGGCCGTTTCTAAACCTCTAGTGAGGTTGCTGAGATTAGTTGACCAAGATGACAAACCATGCATGGGCAGAGTTCTGAATGACTTAAAGATGGCAAGGAAACACACTAGAGATATGTTGAAAGACAAGAATCTGCCATTGCTAACCTAAATTGACAAGATCTTCGATAAGCGTTGGGAGAAGCATTTCAGCAAACCTATCTTTGGTGCCGGTGCCTTCCTCAACCCCAACGTTTTCTATCGTCTATCAAAATCTTTTGATGAGTAAGTAATTGATATTCTTAATTTTCAATCTGAATTTTAAATGACTTATTCCTTTTACATTTTAGTGATGAACGAAGTCTAGCGTCGGAATATGAATTAGACTTCCAAACTTGTTTGATGAAGATGGAGTCGGACAAGGATAAGAAATTACTATTGTTGAACGACGCAATGTCATATAAAGATAGGTTGGGACACTTTGGAATGCCTTTTGCTGTGGATTCTTCAAAGTCAATGAACCCGGGTAAGAATGAAGAAGCAAGACTTATGAGTCATGGTTCAGTCATTTATAATCGCCTAATGATTCATGATATGTTTTTTCAGTTGCTTGGTGGAATTCATTTGGTCTTAGAACCCATGACCTTACTGTGATAGCGAAGAGGATCTTAAGCCTCTGTGTAACAACTTCAAGTTGCGAACGAAACTGGAGCACATTCAGTCTCGTAAGTTCTAATTCAATACTTCAATAGTCCAATGAATTATTGTTGAATAACGTTTCTTGACTTTGTTCAATTGTTATTTAGATCCATACAAAGAGACACACTCGTCTTGAGGTCGAGCGAATGGGAAAGCTCGTCTACATTCACTACAACAAGCGATTGAATGAACGACAATTGCAACGCAAGCTAGATTGTCAAGACGACTCCATAGCAGCGGAAGAAATAAACTATAACTCCGAATGGATAACTGGAGAGGAAGGACCGGCCAATGAGTGGGTTTATGGTGACGACGGTCTTACTTGGGTAGCCCTTGAAGATGCAATGGGTGTCACTGAAACAGATGGTCCAACTACTAGACAATATAGTAGAGGAGGACCGTCACAAACATTTGGACAAGAGGCTGAAGTTTCTGAGGAAGAAGAAGAAGACTATTAGAAGTTTAGATTCTTTAGAACCATCTTATAAACTATGTATTTACATTTTAAATTTTAAATTTTAGACTAATAGTCTATTACTTTGTATTACTAATTTCAGGTTTTAAAATCGATGTATATATTTTTTTAAATATTTCTGAATTTACAGGATTATTTTGCAAATATGTATAAGTTTAGGATATTTTTTGCAAATTTACCCATATTTTCATGCGACCGCCTAGGCGACCATGCAGTCATGACCATCGCATGAACGCATGAAAAAGCTTGGCCCAACCTCTTTTTCAGTAATGAAAGTTTTAATTTCTCAAAAAAAAAAACTCGTTACCTACAGGGATTTGTTACAAATAAACATCCCCCATTGCACCAAGCTAAGGAAATCCAAAAATTCCATTCTTAATATCCTAACCATGAATGGAAACCAAAAAACCACCAGATCTCTTCTTGAGGACAATAGTAATAGATACTTCAAAAAAACATTTAGCAACCCCAAATCCCCTCACCCTATATTTCCCATTACCATCTCTAGGATAGTCTCGGAGACGATGAATGAATGGCTATTACAATGTCCCTTGAGGAAGAAGTGAGATCCACTGTGTTTTCTTTGAACTCAAGCAAATCCCCCAGACCTAATGGATTACTTCTTAGTTCTTCAAAAAAATCTGAAAATTAAAAAATACAATAATGGAGTGCATGAACCAATTCTTAGACCATTGCTGAAGTCCTCAAATAACTCTTCTACCTAAAAAAAATACAGCCTCTGATATATCTGAATTTAGGTGCATATCTTTTTTTTGATGAAATTAAAAAAAATCATAATAAATGAAAGGTAATGCCCGAAATTACAGAAAATATAAGAAAAACAAGATATAGGTAGATGAGTAAACTCATCAAAGCTATCCTATATGGTTATGATATCTAGAAAATAATAACAAGACACGCTACCTCAGGAGGCTGGTCTCTCAACTTTGCAGAGTTACAATCTTCAGTAGATTACAATAACTCTTCTTGTACATTCTGATTTGCAAGAGAGGCTGATGTCAATTATGACTTCTTTCAGTACTGCTTCTGGGGTATGAGTGTGTGTTGCTTGAACCTCATGTTCCCCTTGGTCGAAATGTGTGTGTTTCTCACCTGTTTGGGGCCTACTGTGGAACGATATTGGTTACTTAGCTTGGCATGTCTAGACTGAGAGGAACAAAAAGAAGCCTCAAGAAACACACTCCTAACCCTAGGTCTCCTGAAATTATTCTCAAAGAAGTAATTAAAGACATCAATTTCTCCTTCAGGCCAGAAAGTCACAAAAAAACTGATGCCAGCCATTGGAGACTACTACAGTTAAAAATTAGGAGACCAACCCCCTAAAGCAGTGTATCTACCTACTATATCAACAGAATACATGACCAACTGAAAAGTGTCAATGGGTTACAAGCTCATTTCCGTATTTTACTTCTTTTTTCTGCGTATAACTAGGGTACTGCTTTTCGTTAAATCAATGAGAAAACCTCTTAAAAATACATTATTATCATTCTATTATGTATGACCGATTGCACTAATATAATTGAAGAAAAGATATCACAAAAATCAGAAAAGATAAATTAAATTTTGAATGATTGCAAGTGAAGTACACGGCACCTTAAAAAGTAAGGAAATTTCTCAAATGTAATATCAATGTCTGATGGTCTTAGAATCCGCTTTTTTAAATCATCTTTGAAACTTTGGCATTTATTGGATGGAGGAACTGCAATATATTCCAAATCTTTGAATAACTCCTTCTTATCTTCAATGATTTTAAGAACCCTTTCACTAATCTCCAAGTCTTCTTTAGAAGATCCAGCAAGCATACCTAAAAGTGGTCTCAGATGATCATAACTTGACCCCAACAAATGTCTATTGCCTGCATCGAGATGGGTTCCCAAACCAACATCGGCGCCATCAAATGATGGATTGACAGCTTTATCTTTACAACTAACTCCAGAACATCCTTTTTGCATAGAAGAATTTCCCACACCGTCATGATTTGCTTCAGAATCCACCATGCAACTATCAGAAACTATACATTGAGGTAGTGCAGGCCTGTCTTGTCCATTATTAACATTCTCATTTTCAGGTGTGGGTGCTGATACTGGAAGTGTTGTCAAATCTTGCCCAAGATTTGATAGAGATGCCAGTATTGATGCCCCGGCAACAGCTGATGGGTCACCTGATCTTGTTTCTATGTGAGCTTCTTTAGCCAGAGCATTCTGAGTTTCAGAAAGGGCGGAGCATGCATTTTCATTTGTAAGTAATTGAAAAATCTAGAATTAATTAAGGAATTGAAAAACATGTAATGATATTTTTTAAAATTTAAATGATTATGAAGAAGAGAAAATTTATAAAGCAAAGTAAAGGATACGTAAGCATGTTTCCCGGATGAACTGAAGATCACCTCATCTCCGGATTTGAGAATACAATGAGAATTTTTCTCAATGTTTTTTCCATTTACTTGCACAACACCTTTGCTACCTAAGGTTTCAAGTAATGAAGCTGGCAAACCACCATCCTTGTGATCAAATAAAAAGACAAGCATGACAAACCACATCTCTGTTTGAGAAAACCCATGTGACTAGGGAAGTCAACATGAAAATGCAATGGCATACCTCAGTAAGCCGCAGTTTGCATAAATTTGCATTGCCGACGCCAGATAGGTCACTCAAGTATAAATTGCACCTCGGATTGTGACCAGCTGTAAAAACAGCACCTTGCAAAAATTTGTGTGGATTCTATACAAAAAAAGGTCAGCACAACAACCAAAAGAATATCAGAACACCAAGAACATATAACGTTAAATATACCTAATGAAGAAAAATGAGGCAAAAGTAAGTCCTTGAACAGATCACAGATGTATGTATATTAACGTAATTCCTACAGAATAAAAACAACAATTACATCGGGGGATTAGCACAGCTGTGCTCCCATAGGGAGGATCTTAGTTCCTATTTCTTAAAAGTTTCTAAGTATCAGGGTTTGATACCCAATGTGTGCCCCCAATGATATATCAGGTGAACTCCAGTAAAACAATGAGATAAATCTTCCTAATTCTAGTAAATTATTTTGATAAATCAAAATAATGAAATTGCAAATTTGCATGTACTTGACTACTTCTTAGTAACTGAAGTACTGAACCAAGCAAAGAAGGAATAAAATAGACTAAGAGAAGGTTTGACCTGTGTGCACTGGGACAAAAGTTTCCCCCATGGAGCTCTCTGAAGGGACTTTGACGTTTTCTTCTTTGAAACGGGAGGCTCTGATGTCTTCGATACATGTTCATCTTCAGCTTGCAAACACTTCTCTAAACACAAACATAAAAAATCAAAAAAATCAAATCAAAAAAAAAAAAATCAAATATTTTTTATTTAAAAAATGGTATAGATAATAAACCCTGTAACAGAAGACTCGGCGAGGTGCTCTCCTCAGGCGATTCGTCCGAAGGTTTAATCTCTGCCTCAGCTGGAACCATCTCAGAATCTAAACCCTCCTTATGCGATGCATCATTCACCGGTACTGGAGTGACCTGCTCGATAGGCTCGACCGGTGCTGGTGTATCTTGCGATTCAGGCTTCAAATTCGAAAAAGATCCCAAAAGAAAACAAAAAACTGTGTCAGAAACCATAAACTAATCCCCTGGAAATCTGAAATAACGACTCACCCCAACCTTGGACCGTTTGGCGGCATGCGAAGACGTTGAGGTCGACGGCGGAGTCGGCACACGCCGCTTGGATGAAGACGACGAGCTCCTCCTGGTTTCGACCATGTCCCCTAGGTTTTTTTCCCTTTACTTTTTCGATCTGAGATGGATTTCGTATTATAACTAAAATCGAAGAGAGAAGAGAGAGAGGAAATTTTTTGGATTTTGGATTTTGGGGAGTAGAGTAGCGGGACCTATTAGCCAGGGTCAAATGATATAGTGACACTTGGCACTTGTTTTCCAGAGATAAATATAAAATATATATTTTTTTTAAATCTATTTGCCTATTTCTAATTTTCTGTATTAACGTACTGTGATTTATTACACTCCTGCCACTCTAGTACTCTAACAGACTCAAATCATTAAAAAAATTACAACAACGAAAATCCCAACCGTTTATTTACCTTAAAAAAATAAAAGACCGTGTAAATTTGTAACTGTGTAACGAACTACCGGGTTATTTTCGGAAACTTTTAAATAGCTTTCCTTACAAACTTTTTCGCTATGTTTTCAATAGTAACGGATGTATGTGTGTAAGGCTGGCAACTAAAATTCGACTCGACTTGAGAAAATCATTCATGAATCAAAGTGTTGGAAATTGCATTGGACAATGTTTGGTTTTATACTGCTTCACATATGAAAGAAACGAAACCAACGTCAGAGGAATCTCAACCTCGCAGGAAATGATCATAAGGGAATGCATCAGATCGATGAAAATCGGTTTCAAGGAAGACAAATTCAAAAAACCACACATGAGGAACGCGGAAGAAAGGACATTGCACCAATAAGATAAGATGTTTTTCGATTGCTGATCCACAACAGGGTGGAAGAAGGAAGTTAAGATTAATTAACTATCGGCCAAACCCATTTCCTTAGATAGAAAGTAAGTATGACTATATTTAAATCAATTGTTTTTGTCTGTTTAAACTTTTGTAATCCTTAATTTTTTCTCTTAATATATAAAACAACTTATTGAAAAAAAAATCGAGTTTGGACTTTTCAAGTTCGGCTCGATAAGTTCGTTAAAGGTTTTTTAATAATTAAATTTTTTCTTTGAATAAGTTACTTTATATATTAAAAAATTAAGGTTTACACAAGTTCAACACACAAAACAATTGATTTAATTTACTTTTTACTTACTATTTATCTAAAAAGACGGTTTTGTCCGGCAGTTAATTAATCTTAACTTATTTTTTCCACTCTGTTGTGAATCAGCAACTGAAGATCATCTCATTGATGTAATGCCCTCTTTTTTGCGTTTCTCTTGTGTGGCTTTTTGGATTTGTTTTCCTTGAAACCGATTTTCGTCGATATGATGTTTAATAATTAAATTAAATATAGATATTAAAAGTTTATCAACTTAAGTAAAAAGTTAAATCTAAAATATTATAGATAAAAAAATTAATTTACATTTTACAGAGTTGCAAGGTATATTTTAAATTCGAGTCTGAACAATTTCTTAACTAATCGAGTTCGAACTCGAGCCTGAACGATTTCTTAACGAGCCGAGTTCGAACCCGAGCCTAGACAATTTCTTAACGAGCCCGAGTCTGGATAATTTCTTAACAAACCCGAGTCCGATTCTATAATCAAAAGCTCAGCTCGACTAGTTTGACACCCTATGTGTGTGTTCGAAATATCGTTAGGCCCACACTTAAAACTTCCCCCACTCGCAACGTTTCGGATCTCCTTAATACAAGTGACACTTGTTCGTTTCAAGTGGGATTTTCTCTATTGTTTCAACTAACCCTTCTTTGACAAAAATATTTACACTATTTTACAAAGTCGACTTCTAATCCGCTTTGGCCCGCAGTATCGGTCGATGGTATATGAATTAGTGTCTTTTGTTACTGGATAATGTACCAAAATCAATGTCAAATAAATAAATTTTATAGGTAAACTTTATTTGCGTCGTATTTCAATGTGTCAAAATGCATCAAATTAATCATGTCCATTAAATCGATTTTTCGTCGTACATGAGTTAGTGTTTTTTGTTATACATTATTTATGTGTTAATGTATTATGCAGTACATTATTTTAATCATTGGATTATTTTAGTCATTATATTAGTTATAATGGATTTTATATTTTTAACCCTAGTTTATTTATTTATTTATTTATTTATCTTTTTACTATATAATGTATAAAAACTGTCAACTTCTACCCAGTAATGTGGACTTGTTTAGGCCTATGGAAGTTTCATGCATGAGCGTGGCTCCATCGTTATTCTTCAATCATTCATTGGATATGTGCGAGTGTGACTGTATCACGTGATAAGTCTATTTCATAAGAATTGTTTTTTAAACTTCAATTTAAAACTGTCTAAAGATGGTTCGGTTACACTGACAGATTAACTCAATCGTGATTATTAAAGTTTTTGAGAGTCTATAGTTCGAATCCGATTGTGTATATTTTCATTACGATTTATTTGATGATATATTAAGATAGATATATTTTTATAAAGAGGTTACTCCCGTTATCAAAAAAAAATGGTTCGTAAGAGGTGGCAATTGTTAAATAGTATATCAGTTAGAAATAAGCTAGTATTAGTAATTAGTTGTTGTTAATTAGAACACTATATAAACTCTTGTAATGAACAGATAATTCATTCAATCAAAGGTAACATTTCCTTTCTTGTTCTAGATGGGTTTCGTTTTCACAGAACATTGAGTTTCCAAGATGGTATACATCTTCTGTGAAGGCGATTCTACAATTGATTTCCGACGCTGACAAAATCAATTTTATTGTTTCTGACGCGCGTTGCAATCGATTTTTTGAAGATCTCTGCAGAACGGACACGACGATTCTGCAGAACCATTCTCGCGATCTCGATTCAGACGACGGCGCGATTTCAAGCTCAGAACGACGATTTCCAGATCGTTGATTGCAGACATACACGATTTGTAAAAAACACGACAAATTCATAATAGTGTCGGGTTAATGTCTAAAGTTTTGACACGATTAATAATAGTGTCGATTTAGTGTTTATTTTTAAAAACACGACACGATTACACGAAATGTAAGTTGACACACGACATAATCATATGACACGATAACAGGAAAATATAATTGTGCACCTTCTATCAGATTCCCTATAGCAGCAATTCATAAATAAATGAACTTAGACACGACATAATTTATAGTTTAACAATTACATAAAGTAACAGGGACGAATATGCAAATAACTCTTAATAGTAACAGGGACTTAGCTGGAATCTGAGACATATAACAACCATGGACACATGATTGCATCTATGCAATGTGAGGGAATTGCATGCCGGCAGCAGTTTTCACCCAAGCTGGCCGGCTGGAGATATCCTTCCACCAAGCCAAAACATGCGGCCTTGACGTTATAAGATCAGCTTTAGGTGTCCTCATAAGATACTCAGTGTAAGCACAGTGATTTAGATCGGCAAGCGAGAATTTTTCCCCAGCCAAATACTTGCAGGTCTTGAGTCTATCTTCATACACATCAAGAATGGGTGCAACCTTTGCACAACAAGCTTCAACCTTGGTTTCATCGGTTACATCACCGAATAATTTCTTAATCAAGCACTCATACACTATCACAGATATTTGAGGATTGTATTGTTGTGCTTCTACTTCGACCCAGAGATCTACTGTGGCACCTTCATTTAAGTCACCCATGTGGAGAAGGTCTGTTCCTTCAGACATGTACTTATAAGCAATGTACTTGGTGATGGCTCTTGATTCTGGTAAAAAAATAAACAATTCAAGATGTTTTTTTCTACTACAAATTTAATGTAGGTGAATTAGAGAAAAATCCAAAAAAAATATAAACAAACGCCCAAGATCTAAAATTCAAGATCAAGTCATTGAAATGATTGAGAATTAAATCCAATAGGCAAAAACATCAAATGAAAATACGAAATAGTTATCTAAATCAAAAAATAACCAGTAACTTTTTCTATAATGTGTTTTCCATTAAAAAAATCATGAGATATTTAATATTTCAGACTTTTCAGTAAGATGAGATTTATCTTCAATTCTTTCTTTATCTTATTTTCCAATTTTAATGTCATGGGTTAATAACAAAAATTGCAATAATTAGTTTAGGTTTTAGGATTTATAAATGTAATTAGTTACATTTAAGCACAACTAACTACATATAAATTATAATAAAGTAGCACTAATATTGATGACTTCATTATTTAAAAATCGAATTCCAAGTATAAAAAGATGTTAATTCCAGTGGAAGCTGTGTTCTTAGTTAAAGTCGAAAAAAATCGTCAGTGTTGTTAGGTAAAATAGCATTACACAACCCTATTTTTTTCATTCTACAGCAGTGATTCTTACCAAAAAGCTTCAGATCCCCGTCTTCAAAAGCAGGAATCTGTCCGAAAGGCTGCAAAATAATTAAAAAAAAAAAAAATCAAACAAAAACCTAGAAATCAAAGCACCGGATCCAGAAAGGGGGGAAAACTTACGTTAATAGCGAGAAAACTCTCCAGTTTATGCTCACCTTTACCGAGATTCACAAGGATAAATTCATACTCCACATTCTTTTCATTCAACACACCGATCACACGCGCTGTGTTCGTCGACATCGGCATCCCGTAAAGCTTCATCCCGCCCATGTTTTCTGTTTGGCTTTCCCGAAGAAACCTTGGAAACAGAAGAGTGAGGACTGGCTAGATAAGGAAGGTAGTATTTACCAAGAAAGTCCAAAATTATGTTGATATTATATGAATCATCTCTTTCTAAAAACTATAAATACTTTAACAGTAGCATTTAGATGCGGAGTGCAAATGTTATATGTACCAAGTTGATTATGTCCATTAAATCAATTTTACGTCGTACAGTACGAATGTTATATGTACCAAATTGATCATGTCCATTAAATCGATTTTACGTCGTACATGTGTTAGTATCTTATGCAATACATCATTTTGCGTCGTACATGTGTTAATGTCTTATTCAGTACGTTATTTTAGTCATTAAATTAAATACTAATGGTCACAATTTGATAACAGACAGTGATGCATTCAATATACGGTGCACTTAAAGTGCATCCTATATAAATATACAAAAGATTAACTCAACTGGTCACAATAACCATGTATATATAGGATTCAAATCACAATATATATATATTCTCATGTTGTCGTTTTATTTACTATTATTACTCCTCGATACAACACGATGAATTATCCATTCCATCTAAGCACTTCTAGGCCGACGGAATTTGCATACCACTGGAGGCTTTCACCCATGCCGGACGGCTGGAGATATCCTGCCACCAAGCTAACACGTGAGGCCTTGAAGTGACCATCTCAGCCTTTGGCGTCTTCATGAATAATTCCAAATAGGGACAGTGATGTAGATCGGCCATTGAGAATTTGTCACCAGCCAAGTACTTGCAGGTCTTGAGCCTCTCTTCATAGACATCAAGCACAGTCGTGAGCTTTGCGCAATATTCTTCAATCTTGGATTCATTTGTCTCGCCTCCCAAGAATTTCGTGAAGATGTACTCATACATTATACCACTGACCAAAGGGTTGAACTGGTGTGCCTCTACTTCGCACCACACACCTACTATCGAACCTTCTTTTAGGTCAGCAAGGTGAGTAAGGTCAGTGCCTTCTGTCTTATATTTGAAAACGATGTAATTGCAGATCGCTCTTGATTCTGGCATATGAATTGATTTAAGAATCAAATATAAATCTATTTATAAGAATAGAAAGAAGAAATAAAGATTGTTTTTTATTTTTTTACCAAAGAGCTTGATGTCATCATCCTGGAAAGCAGGAACTTGTCCGAATGGCTGAAAAACAAATTTAGACCTTATAATCAGGATTAACCATTCCAAAGCATTTGTCAAAAGAAAGGGAGAAAATTAACAACAAAGCTTACATTCATGGAGAGGAAAGGCTCCTTTTTATGGTCACCGTTGTGAAGATTTACATCGACGAGTTCGTATTCCAGGTTCTTCTCATTCATTACGGCGATCACTCGTGCTACGTTCACAGATAAAGGCGTTCCAAAAATCTTCATGACTGCCATGTTTGTAGCTAATCGGTTGGAGGAGGAAGATGGAGTTATAAAAGAAGAAGTGATTGGTGAAGATGGAGAGCTCTCTTGGTCCTTATATAGCTTGATTCCTCTTACAAGTTGATTTGGATTTGGATTTGGCTCACCTTTGTTGAATTTTCCTTTTATTTATTTGACTAAATATTTTTTACTATTATTTTTAATCGATGATAAATTGACAACTGACAAATGACAAATCCATCATTATTTGAATTTTTTGATATTAAAAATCTAATTCATATTTAAAAATTAAAACAATTCTCTAGATTCAACATCATCAAAGATATTGAAAATTCAAATAATGGAATGGAACAATAAACTGATGGGGTCTCAGCATCTAATTGATGGAATGGATCAAGTCCATATTTTCAGGGGACCCTCATGTCCATATTTTTTATTTTAATTAAATTAATCAAGTTTTTTTTAATAATATCTTCATTTGATAATCAACATCGAGCCATCGTTAACTCCGTATATTCAATCATTCACACTTGCGATCTTTTTACACGTAGAAAAACTTATATTAAGGTCATATAATAAAATATCGATTAAATCATAATAAAAATAAAATAAAAATTACATACACAACGATACTAAAATTCTGAACACTTAATAATTTTAATAATTATTGTAATCAGTTGAGTTAATCTTGTTGTGTCGAAATGTTGACATTGGATCATAGTAGTAATGATCAATAGTAGTAATGATTAATTTGTGGTTCATATTTTTCAGAATTTAAATTTTGATAAGGAAATCTTTTTTTGAACTTCGATTGAAAAATTGATGGATTTTATCTTTACCTAAATTATATGGGTTTGTGAAGCTTATCTGATCCTGGATTTACACCTTTCAGTTCTAACCGGACCCAAAATCAGATCTTAATTTCTGAAACTCGAGCTCGGCTCGTTAAAGAATTATCCAGACTCGGACTCGTTAGCAAAATCGACAAACTTGGGTTCGAATTTTAAATTTAACCTGCAATTCTGTAAATTGAAAAACAAATCTAAAATCTGATTTTTTTTTTTAAATCTATATCTATATTTTATTTAATTACTAAAAAATCCTTAACACGTTGAACCTGAGCTTAACGAACTAAGCTTTATTTGACATCCTAGCCATGACCTAACCCCATTTCCACCTTTTCTTGAAAGGTTGAAACTAGGGGTGAGATCCCCTGTATCCGTCGAGTACAGGTACAAGAAGGATTTTCTACATGAAGTAGGAAAATCCCAATCCCTGACCAAAATCCCCAGTCATTTTCGAGTAACGAGATTCAAATCCCCATCTCAGATAAAACTCGTACTTAAATTAAATTATATTTATACCTTATATAAAATATTATATAAGATATATAAGGTATAAATATAATTTATATAAATAACCTTATATAATATATTAAATACATAAGTTTATATTCAACCCTCTACATTCTAAATCTTTAACCCCAAATCTATTTCTCCACCAAATCTACATTATTGTTTAAAATCAATAAAATAATCAATAATTTGGTCGGATGCTAGCCTTAGGTACTTAGGTCCGAGTGTTTCCCCCTACCTGCTCACCCCTAGCTGAACCCAATAAACAATAAAGATGCTTAATAAATAATAACTAACATCCTCAAAAAAAAAAATATTAAATCAACAAAAAAATCTAACCTTACATTACTTTTTGTTTCCTGCAAAAAAAATCACCTGGGGGAGCAAACTCAGTCACTCATCTTAATGCGTCGTATTCAACTTTGCCGATGAAATATGAATAAAATCCAATTAAAATCAATCATCCCAATCTTCCCATCCATCTTTGGTAGTAGTATTGGTGGTAGTATGCTCATTTGGTTTCTTTTGCTGGGGGTTTGATGTTATTTCCTCCTCCTCCTCCCAATCATCTTCCCACTGATCCCAACCATGTTGTTGTGAGGATGGTGCTTCTATATCAGAAACTAAAGAAGTTACAGTTTGAGTTTGAAGTGCTTCCATTTCAAGTTGTTGGTACGGTATTCCAACATCAGTATTTCTACTCCCTCTACAAAATCTACAACAAACACACGCTCCTACAGATATCAAAGATATTAAAAAAAAAACGTACGCAAAGTAGATTGGACTTGGCTGGAGAGTATATATAGGTGGTATTGTGAAACTAAATTGGGAGGAAGGAGATGCTTGTTGGAAATGAAGATCACTTGTGGGATTGATTGTGCAGTTGTTGTTTTTGAAATTTAGAACCACTGGTGAATTAACTGCTGAGCTGATTTCGAACTGGAATGAATCAACAACACAAAGAAATTTAGAATTTTGGGCGATAATCAAAATCAGGCTTGAGGGAACGAACCTTGTTGAAGCTGTTCTCAGAGAGAAATTTATATTTCGTGATGGATTGTGTTACGATCGTAACATTACGAGATTTTCCTCTATTTTCGAGGATGATGAAAAGTTTCTTAGACCCTGAAATTGAAGAAATTTTAAATTAAATAATGAAGTTTTTTTTAGTTTCAAAGTAAATATATAAAGTAATAATTAGACATTTTAAAAATCATGTCATACAATCTTACATTTTAGAAATCCAAATGCAATTTAATTTTTTGACAGTACATATTGATTTATTTCCATCTTTGATCAATAAGAATAACCCGTAAGCCCCATTTATCACTTTTTAATTATAAGTAATATGAAGTGCTGATAATAAGAAATAAAGAACAATGAGATTCAATTACCTAATATGATTTACCCAATGAGATCTTCGTTAACTAACTGTCCAAGTGGTTATGGAGTTCTAGATTTAAATATCCCATGACCTTTTAACATGAAAGATGTGTCTCACAGTTTTCCTCATTAGCTCACATGATACCGAATTTACTTGGAAAAAACTGCAAAGAGTAAGAAAATAAGAAATTACCATCTTGAGAATGCCAAAGACAGGCGACTAATCCCCCATCAAAACAATTGGTGGCGTTCAATTTGCTGCACTTTGGTAACCCATCTGTCTTATTTGACTCAAATGTCCTGTTTTTAACAGGTCTTGGCATCACCGGCTTTGAATTTAGTGGAGTCAATGGTGGTGGTGAATTCAGTATACCATTCGAAAGTGGGGGCGACAGTGGTAGTATTGATGAATTCAGTGTAGCATTAGACGGGGGGATTGACGGTGACGGTGGTGATTTCAGTGTACCATTCAAAGGTGTGTGTGATGATGGTGAATTCAGTCTACCATCCACCTGAGTGATTGGAGGTGGTGGGCGAAAATCAGTCGTGTTCAGCGTACCATTCAAAGGTATCAAAGTAGGCAGAAGTGGCGGTGGAGGTCCTGGTTTTCCCATCATCGACGACGAATTCGTGGGATTGTGAATAGTACGATTCATCTCACTCGTATCATTGAAATCAGTAGGCGAATTCGGCACCTCAAAAGACGACAACTGTAGGGACGATATAAGTAACGAATTCTACAGTTTATCAAATAAATAAAAAAACGAAACAATATATATAAAATATTAGGAAAAGAAAGATAGAAGAACGCGACGAACCTTTTCATTTCCATCATCGACCTCTTCACCGACAGAAGTTCCGAGAAGCAGAAGAACAACAGCCACGACGACGGCGAATCGGATGTAGAATCGATCCATGAAAACAGACACGATGAATGATTGCAAATTTGCACCTAGGGTTCAGATCGGCAAGTGGATGGATTCATCTTCGAAATCACGAGATAAGTTTTAACAAAATTGAGATAGAGTTTGCGGATCTGGATCTACGCGATGACGCTCCTAGAGATTTTCTTACGGTGTTGGATTCAGAGACTTCGGATTTGGATTCTTCTTCGGAGAAGAAAAGGGATATAGTGGCGAAGTCTGTGTGTTACGGCGGCGAGAACCGGAATTGTAATTAAAGTCGTCGGCTGGAGTGGTCGGTGTCGGTGGTACTTATAACTTTATAAACCCAAACGAATATAAATAATAAAATAAAGCAACTCATGTGAAAATTACATGATTTTCCACTTACCTGAATACTATGTAACTAATTAACTAAGTCTGTAATAATCGTAATCAAAGAGCTTATCTATAAATCTAATGCCTAAGTGCTTTATTAAATTAACATTCACTAACTCTATTAACAAGAGATGCCCGGAGGTCCGACCATATTAAATCCGTATTCGGATACTTAAATTGATATTCTGATTTTATCCGAACGAATTTGGATATCCGAAAAATCCGACGTTAAAATTCGAAATCGATTGAAAATTTCGAATACGGATATCCGAATATATATAAATTGACTTTCGGATACTCAGAAGGGTAAATTTTTGAAATTAAAAGATGAAAGATATATGTCCTTAAATGTATTATAAGTGAGATTAAATTGTCCTAAAACACAGATTAAATTCCATCTCTATCTATCTAGGTATTTGGCAAATTAATGAAAAATTAGGAAGAACAAATAACACTATGTTTTAGGACGGCAAATAAGAAATCGACACGTAGGACAGGTATCATGTTGAAACAGCCAAGTATCAATGCACTTAACATGAAACCCATGATTACACAAAGGCAAAACCCTCAAAATATCACCACAACCAAATTCCATCAAACAAATACAACACTCCTTCCCTAAACCACCACCCTTTGATCCTCCTCCTCCTCCTCCAGAGTAGACCAACACTGGAATTCTATTAACCTCATCGGAGCTCAATCCAGTCGAATTAGATGAATCGACGATCCAACACAAGTTGCAGATGCATTGAATAATGCAATGAAGCCCAAGCATAACCCCTAGAAAGCATAGGAATAATGCTAATAATAATAATACTAACATGATCATATATGCTCAAGTGATAGGTATGGATGTAGTAGATATATAAGTCCAAAGTGACGGAAAAAAGGGTGTTGAGGGTATTAGTTTAATTTTTAAATGTGATACTGCATTGTGAACTATGGCCATTCAAATCTACATTATTTAAGTATTTGGAGTTTTAACAAGAATGGCCTGCCTATTGTAATATACAATTGGTGAATTCAATAAATACATTTATAAAGTGGTTGCACCTTATATGTGCAATGACTCCATCGTGGAATATTCATCCAAACCATTTAGGATATACGTTATATGGTAAGAATATTTTGGAAGTGATCATCCAATGCAAAGTTTGCACTGAACTAGGGTTGAGAACAGGGCAAGTCCCGACCGGGGCGGTCCTGCCTCGACCCTGCAGTGCAAAAAATTAATAAAACAAAAAGATTTTAAATCTAAAATTTAGGAGTTTAAGTCTTAAATAGTCATTAGTCAACTAGTTAAGTCACTTAAGTGTCTAATTTAAGTATTTAACTATTAACTATTAATTACTAATTAATAACAATAACAATAATAAATTAATTACGCAAAATGAGGTGGGATCGAGGCGACCTGCCCCATTCTCACCCCTACACCGAATCATATGAAAAAATTCTTACCTAATCCTAAGCCATATCAATAATCAAATAAGTAATTGAATATTCTTGACTAACTTTTTATGGTATTTGTGGTACAGATTCTTTTTTGAAAGAGAATATCTCTTTTATGATTCTGTAAGTTGTTTTCAATACTAAACTTTTAAATATATTTAAGATGATTACACTCATACCTAAATAACCTAATCTTATTCTCAATCACATGATTAAGAACATGCAATAAAAATCTGACGTAGATAATAATTAATAACTAAGTTGGATATTTTTTATTGTGCTTGCTAAATGAATCAAGCTTGAAAAGTTCAATTAGATGAACAAACCAAGTTTAAGCTTTTAATATGAGCTCGTTTACTAAATGAGCCGAACACAAACAACATATGGGGCTCAGCTTGGCTTGTCATGCAACCCTACTAAAAAGAGGCATCTGAATGATCTGATGAACATAATTATATAAAGATATCATAGAAAATATTATTTCATTAAGTAAAAAAAATGCAACCACTTTCCTCTAGCAACATCATCATCCTTTTTATAAAGAACGTGATGTTTTTTCTCTTCTTATTTGGTTACATTGTGTTGTTTATTTTATTTGAAATTTTGAATGACCAAACTGATTGTATATCTGGGTCAGAAGAAAACAGACCTCCCTGATTTGTCCTAGATGATGTGTCAGAAATTCCGACAACCTCGGAACTCGATACGCCATCCCAATCCGACCTGGAAATCACATGTTCTTATTAGATTCTTAAGCTATGAACGTTTAACTGCAAACAAGAAAACAATATGAAAGAAATTTCATGTAAATTAAACTAGAAATACATATTTTTTATTTTTCCTGATAAAGTTAAAGTCGACATTCTTAGAAGTAAACCAATGAAAATTTATACCAAACGTCACCACACCAAAGAGATGAACAAAGAATGGCACAAATTTATTAAAGTTACATATAATGGTGGTTTCTACTTAACCCAGTTACACAACCACGATATGTCAAAATATATTCTAACTTCTAAGTAATTCTATACAAAATTATTATATCATTTTATATTTTCTTATATTCCTAATAAGCATACATGCATGCAATTATGCACTAGATGGTAATTCATAAATTGTGTTTCGCTGTTTCATTTTTAATCAACCTTTTTCCTAAATGATCAGGTTCCAAGTTTAAATCATCACCCCTTTCCAAAGCTAGATCTAAATTAATCCAGAAGATATATTTTTATTTTCTTATATTCCCAAATCCGGATAGGTTAAATTGTGTTTGATTTAGGCTTGAAAGACTATAATATGCTTTATTTGACTTATCTTATACAACTTCTCGATTCACCTTCCACCGTCCTTGTAATTTTACTTGACTAATGACTCTCATCTAAAGCATATATATGTAATATTTTTTAGTATGCATAATAGTCAAAATACAAAAAAATCAAAAGAAATTAGAATTTGAAACTTACTTGGACCAACAATCAGATGGATTTTTTTCAAAAGAATGGCCACCCACCGATGTATTTGAAGTGTCTTTCAGAACTGATTTTTCTTCTCTTGTATCATCGATACCCTTTTTCTTTGACCACAATATGTCCCCATTGAATCCACTACTGCCAAGTGGAGTAAACAAACCATCCTTCTTGTAATTTCCATGATAATTATTCAATCCAGAGTAGGCATGATTACTATCATGATTCGACTTGCTGGGACCTATCGGTAGCAATCGGTTGACAGACCCACCTACTATACCTAATGGATCCAAACCTCCCAGTGAATCACCCCACATCTTCCATGTAGCACCGATTTCATTTGAATGATTCAAACCCTCACATCGCAATGTTTGGGAATCACGAGCTTTTGGAGAACCACAAACTTGTCCAATTGGAGAAGGTTTTTCTCTAGAAAATCGTAATCTTGACATGGGCGATTCAATTGGAGAAGGTTTAGAATCAGAAGAGCTGGATATTGCACTCCTTTGTACATGAGGATTGTCTATCTTGCCATTTGTAACAAACCCACTCCTCAAATCAACTGGAAAATTATCAAGCGACTCCGATACTGGTCCAAGTAGAGAGATGGGATCTGGAACATAACACGGGTCTTCAAAATGTTCCATCTCCTCTGAAATGGATCCATGCGAATTGTTGGTTTGCGTTGATTTCACATGATTACCGTGATTAAGTGGAGGGAAACTAGACAATGTTTGATGGTCATTCAATTGCGTGTTGTTATTGCACGTGATGTTTGCACTGCCAACAGAGTAAACAGATGATGATGGCGAAGACAATGAAGACGAAGACGAACATGTGAACAATTGTTGCCATGATTTCTTCCAAACATTGGTCGGAGGCGGAAAAATGGAACCATCCTGGAAAATATTGATAATGATGTTAGTAATGATTTGTAAATTAATAGTCGCAGGGCCAGGGAAAACAACTTACAAGTTGCTGCTGAAATGTTGAAGAAGCACTATTATCTCTCCTATCAACAGCATGTGATGTAGTGTACTTATTTGATTTATTAACAGACACCGCGGGACTTGTTGAAGAGCCCTTGCCAAAAAAAATCGACCCACTGAACCCACGGGACGAGGATGAAAATGAACCTGCCATTCTATTGTTCAAATTAGTTCTCAAACTAACTGTTCCTTCCAATATCTCATTCCGAATATTCTCAATGCAAACTTTTTGCGACTGTCGTTTCTCACTGTAATTTTTTTTATCAGAATCTTTCTTTCTATCACTCTCTCTATTATTATTCATATTAACATACTTCCTCTCAAGATCTTCCCCATCAGAATTGCTCTTACTAGAACACTTATCTTTCTCTCTTCTTCGATCCCTTCTCTTCTTCTCAGATTCCTTTTTCATCACCACTACCTTCTCTGAACTCTTGGGATTCTCCTTATTCTCCACCGTCCCCTTCATTTCCTGAACCAATTTCTCATCTCTCAACTTCCTCCTCTCCTCTACCAATCTCGCAACATCTTCCCTCTGTTTCCTTTCCTCCTCCTCCAATATTTCCTTTTCCAATCTCGCCTGCCGCTTCTCCTCAGCCTTTCTCTTCAACTTATGAAGCTTACTCTCTTGATCTTGCTCTTTTTTTAACATTTCTTTACTCTCTCCATCAGATAACTCGTCACCTTCCCTTGAAGAAGACCTAACTCCAAAAACCTTCCTAAAAAC
This sequence comes from Zostera marina, assembly GCA_001185155.1. Lineage (NCBI taxonomy): Eukaryota > Viridiplantae > Streptophyta > Magnoliopsida > Alismatales > Zosteraceae > Zostera > Zostera marina. The sequence goes on along the minus strand of LFYR01000915.1, from coordinate 575,484 downwards.
CCACCTCACTATCAAAAATACCCCACAAACCAATCTCCTTGTAACAACCACAGTTCCTGAATATGACCTCCCTGGAATAGAGATTTCATCAGTTCCTCTGGCACCATTCCAATACCGCACCTCTGGTGACCAACCATGAGTGCAGTTCAAAGATTTTCCCTTACTTCTTACACCTGGAATATCCAACACCGGTCTTTTAGAAACATGTCCACAGAACACACACATGAACTTCCCAGCTCCGGGATTTTGGTCTCGGTACGGATTCAAACAGTTACGACACCTACGGATTGCAATCTTCCGTAACTTGTGCAACTCAACGGCCTCATTCCACCTCTGTTCCCGTAACCTGGTAGCTCGGAGCGTCTGCCACAAAAGAAGTTGAGGTTGTAGGATTCTTTGCCACAGAACAACAGTGAGAAGGAAGAAAAAACAAATCACTCGAGCCATGGTCATATCAATACGAAATGGTCGTGGGAGAAGTTGGGAAATTGCCCAGAAAACAGAAAGGAATATTACTAACCAAGGTAGCACTGTTCTCGCCTTCACCGATACTTCTTGGAGAACACAAAGTATGCACATTTTGAAAAACCCCTAATCTCTTTGTTTAATTCTTTTTACGTTTTCGCCCAATGCTGAGCCACACCGCCGAAGCGGCCGTCGATAAAACAGCAACGGAACCCTTAACGAATAACTGATTAACGGCAAGTCACGGATAAGCAGATTGACGAACAGAAAAAAACTGTGTGTATACGCGGCAGTGAGGGTTGGAATTTCTTATTTGATTGGCCGTTACGATGAAAGACGGCGGCGGCGAAACCCTAATATCGGAGAGTCGTCGATGGGAAGAAATGAGGGAATGGGAAAATGGAATCGTTGAATGAAGAAGGGGAGAAGGAAAAAAAAAGATGATGTGAGAAAGAAGTGTGTACATATTTACCAATTTACCCCTCTTTGTCTTTCAGAATTTGGAGTTCGAACATTGATTTGACTTTTTAACTGTATCATGTTGTAACTGGTAGTTTTGGTATCATGACCATTTTGCCCTTCTTCTTTTTCCTGGATATTAATTTTTTTTTTTAAATAGATTTAAATTAAGTCATAACACGTAATTAGTTATTGTTATTTGTTAACGTAGAGAACTAAGAGAAGTGGAATGGACTTTAATACCAATTTTTAATAATAAAGAGAGGATCAATCCCACCCGTTCATCTAAAAACGAACGTTCACGGCACATGACAACGATATTTGTTTAAACTTTTAATAAAATATGATTTTTGAAAGAGATTCAAACTTCAAAAGTGGAGTTCACGATTTTTTAAGAAAGTTGGTGATAAAATATTTCAAACTTGGTCATAATAACATCAGGAAATAAAGATTCGGATAACCCAAAATGAATGAAGATACCCATATAGATTAAGGGATGTTCCAAATCAAATTATGGAAATGTTGACTTTTACAGATTGACTTTACCCAGGTCGACTTTCTCAGAGATCGACTTTTTCAGAAATTGACTTTTTAGAAGCCGACCTTAAGACGTCGAACTGAAAAATCGACCTGGACAAAGTCAACTTTTAGAAAAGTTGATCCTTGAAAGTCGACTTAAAACCAGATCTAACCAGTTAAACGGTTATGACTCAAATGACCAGATTACCTTCATAAAAAGTTCTATAAATAAAGGGTTACTTCTATTCATTTAGACAGATTGATTTCAAAAAAAGAAGTCTCAACGAAACAGAGTCAAAACAACTGAGGAGTTTAAGCTGATTTCCCCACTTGAGTATTTGACGCTTGTTCGAAACCTCAATAGAAGTCATCAGCCGAAAAAGCAACTGACTCATCCTATGATTCCTTCTCTTAAAGGTAGATGAGACCGTTGAGAAATTTGATTCATTTGGTTACAGTAATTATTAAGATTTCTGAGAGTTTTTCAAAGGACCTGATTTTAGGTATTTGGCTACTTTGAACAATAATGCCCTAGAATATTCACAATCGAAGAACAAATGGAGGATGAGAAACTATTACTAAATTAATGAAAGAGCAAAGGGAGTAAAACCAAAATAAAACATGTTTATTAGATACTGTTTTTTTTTTGAAAATTCTCAAATGACAAATAAAAGCAAAACGACTAACCAGAGATTTTGATTACACAATGATAAATATATCCAGGCACTTCTGGATTGTTGGTTATAGAAAAGGAACCATATCTCATCATGTAAAAATAAATATTTATAAAACAGAGTTGAAACAGTAAAGATGCTCATGGAATATTTAAAATATATTATAACCAAATTACAGGTAGTTACAAGATATCAACCCTTTAACGAATACTTCTTTCCTGAAAATGCTTGGAATTTTGATTCTTCTTCCTTTGGAGATGCATCATTTGTTTCTTTGGCAGGAACCTGTAGAATTTAAATGAAAAGCTATTTCAGGAACCATGCTTACTCAGTTACTCTATGTATGGATCCTTTTTAATCGATTACCCAGTTGGGTATGTTATAATGTTTTCTTTTCAGTAAGAATCAAGAAAACAATTAAAATATTTGGCATGACAGAAAGTATGGTTTGCAAATTGAGATAGATTATGAATTTTTTTTGACATACTGAAAAATGTACAAATCCATTTCGACGGTACAAGACTAGTTAGTTACATGCAGTATACCTTCTGGGTGTCTTTTGAAATTGAATTTGAACCAAAAATGAGCTTCCCCGAGGTCTGGCGTGAAGAAACTGGTCCACTTGAATTCTTACTACCATTTGCAGAATCCGATTTGGGATCATTAGATGTGGTGCCAGCAGAAACCAAAGGTGGCGTCTGTTGTTTCAAGGGTTTACCATCCAACCGTCTACCAGTTCCAGTGAAAGGGTTGAATTTAGGCATCTCAGGTTCTGCATCAGATTCAGCTGAAATTATTAAGAAAGTCAAAATGCAATTAAACCAACAATAACATCAAAAGTTTCAGCACATTGAAAACAGGGTTTTAAAAAGAAAAATAATGAATCTTGTGTATTTAAGGATCATTGTGTAATAGATAACATTTTTTAGAAGATGAATCAATTTAAAACTTTATGCAAGCTGCCAAGCTCATTAATCACACATGATATTAAATTTAAAACAAGCACTGTACAAAGTTTGTGTTGACCTTGTACGGGAGCCTTGCTTATAGGGATTGAAACTGCAGGCTTCTCTGGCTCCTTATAGTCAAGAGGTGGTGCAAAATCAACCTCACAATCTGTTTCAATGATGCTTATCGCAGCAGAAGGCTTTGTTTCTACAATATCTATGTAGTATTTCTTATTGTTATAAGCAACCATGATACTATCGCCCGTTGTCAAACAAGAAAAGTTTCTTAAAGTTGTTTCCAAACTGCAAAAGAACATTTTATGTAAAACAGTCAGCACATCAGAATCACAGTTGAATGATAATAAAAATGCTTGCATGACAGCCCTGTCAAGTAAATTAACAATTAAGACATGAAAATATGATGTAAAAAAATGCTTACATGGCCTTTGGGTTGGAGATATCTAAAAAATCTGTAGTATGAGGCTGCAGTTTTACGTAAGTACCCTTCAAAAGAGTGGCATTCTTCACTTGGACAATATCTCCCTCTTGTAACAGCATATTTTGCATCATCTACCAAAACAACAGCATCAGACAGAGTGTCAGAAATTAGATCAAAGGATCAATTATAAAAAATGGTATAATTTGTTTCCAATGAGAATTTACCCAATATGGCATGTAAATCATGCCTTCTTCAGCAATGAATTCAAGCACACCACAGTGTGAAACCCTCTCCACAGCAGCATTCCGGAGTTCAAACAACATAGGATAATCTATGTGTAGTGATGCTACAGACAACATGCATAGAAATTAAAGTAACAGCAAAGTTAGTGTGCCAAACTTGGATTAAAAAAAAATAGAATAGTGAAATACAAATACACAAGAAATAAAGCCTTCCATACCGAGACGATCAAGTGCAGAAGGTGGCATTATGACTGAAACACGAACAAATAAACAGGTCAAAATATCACAATAAGAAGAAAGCAAAGAATTGATAACCCTTACTAGCAGAGAAAATAGTATATGACTGTGGGAAAGCCATAATCTCCACAATAAAAGCTTATGGTTTCTCCCCTCGCCTATGCAAAAAAGCAAAATAATATGGAACTGTATCACAACAGTATCATTTTCAGTGCTAGTGGAGGGTACCCTCACACCCCCTTTCAAAAACCGCAGAGGTATAAGAAAATTAGCCTATACCTTCATATGGGATGGGAGAAAGGTGATCACATGGAAGCAGATGATCCTCCCCAAAGCAGAGGGAGGATTAGGTGTTAGAAAATTAGAAGTCATAATTCCAGCAATAAACATCAAAAGAATTGCCAAGTTTTGGGAGAAATCTGACTCTATTCTATCTAGCTGGATACAAGAGAGATATGTAAAAGGAAAATCCCTTATGTATATACAAATAAAAAATTCCATAGACTCCCATTTCTGGAAATATGTGATGGGATAGGACTAAAACAGTAAAACTAGTGCATTGGTTGAAGGTGGCTCAAACTACACAACCCTCTGGAGAAATGGAAGCCCAAATAGGAAACTTGCATCAATTTGTGAAGAAATTAGAGACAAAAACCATAAGGATAACTTAGCTGAAGGAACATGAGCACACAAACCTACAAAATTTTTAATTTTGCTATGGAGAATAAAATGGATTCACCTAAATACCCAAATGTCTATGTTTTCTGAAATCGGTTACTAATGACATGAGCATCTCCTTCAGGCCTGAATGCTTCAAGAAGAGCTGATGTCATCCCTTGGAGACTAGCACGATACATATCATGGGCAATGTTTTCAATAAGCGGCCACATACCGCATAGTGCGATTAGATGTCAAGGTCTTTTGATGTTTATTGCGATAAAAAATTAGGCCTAATCAAATACCAGATTTTTATTATAAAAGCCTAACAAACGATATTTCAATAAACCAAACTAGTTATTAGACTTATTTCTAAGTCCAAGAACTATATAAATAATAGACCATTGGAAATTTTTATTCCTAATTTGTACTTATTTCTATGAAATTGCTTAATACTTATTCATGTAATTCATACAATTTATTTTTTCCCTCATTTTAAAAGTATTTTTACTTATTTAATATGATTTTTACTAATTAAAAATAAACAAAAATAAGGCATGAATGTGTGCGGTCACATACTGATTACCAATATGTGGCCGCATAATCCCCACACTTTTATTTTAAAACTTTGATTATGGGAGACCAACCTCCTGAGACAGACAACCTAATTCTTATTAGGCAATATGGGTCTAGTGCTCATAACCAAGTTTTTATTTTATTTGCTGAATTCCATTGTATTTCTAGGGCAATATCCTTCATTTTTATTAATAAAAACTCAACTGCTAAAAAAAAGAATTGATAACACATACTTTTATCACCCGCTTCCAATTGAGGCTGCAGAAAAACAAGGTAAATATAAATATCCACAAGTAAAATTTGAGATACATTGAAGAAATGTGAAAATTGTCTGTGCTCCTATATCTATTATTTCCAATATTTATCGTCATATATTATAATAATTAATATTCACATCTATGTATGGTCATTAAATCAACCAAACAGTAGATTAAAATTTAAAAGAGTGTAAAAATTATTCCACAATTTCAGATTTCCAATATTTGATCAAATGCAATCAAACCTTTTCAATAAAGGATGCGGGATAACAGCGATAGTTTTGTTCAAAAGTGTTTCCACGATAGCCATAGCCTTCAAAATACTGCAGTAAAAGAAAATATCAATGATATCTACAAAAATATGATATAGTGATAGCGAATCACGTGATAGAGAACCTATATTTTTTAATGACAGTATCATACCATGATGCAAGAACTGTATCAGAACCTCTCAAGACAATCGCTAAAATAATCTGCAATTTAACAAAACAGAATATTCAAAACGTCTAAAATATTTGATAGAATATTCAATTAAAATTCAATAAGATTGAACTCTAGCAATTTCTATTTAATTTAAAAACTCAACGTACACATATTACATTTAATATTTTATTTGAACGTATAAGAAATTAAGTATTCAGAATCCAAATAAATTAAAGTAATAAAAAACAATAGAAAATAACAACTAGGCAAATATCATAAAAATAAACACACCATGTTCTTAAACTAAGGTTTTAAATTTCTGGATGCACTGTGCACCAACACCCACCAGCACACTTGAGCTTTTGCGTGCTCGGACACGCTTAGATGCACCTTATAGTTATTTTGCTTATATTTCCTATTTTTATGTGTACATGACTACATCTTATAGTTAATGCATATTATCAATTGATATTAAACAGAATAAATACTGCAAATAAAAGAAGACAGCAAGAAGATTTAATGGAAAGAGATTTTTTCAGAGAAGGCTCGCCAGGGCAAACCATATTAGGAGTGTCGCGGCTCGCGGGCATTGGATTTAGGGATATGAGGTGGGTGCCACTTGCCAAACAAAAAATCACAACTGGACAGGGCAAATTTTAGGTTTTGAAATATTTAAAGTTTTAAACCTTAGGTGGATTCAGGCCAAGATCCACTTGGATCTGACTTAAATAAGTTTATAAGCCTAAGGAAATACACATGACACATCTCTTTCTAAAGTTGCACACTTGCACTTGCGCCTAAGCATGCACTACAATTCTTGTCTTAAACATGCTGAGCCAGAAATGCTTGATGAGCTAAAGCTAAATATGCAACTCTATTGCCAAAACAGTGATGAAGGGTAAAATGTTTGGGTGACAATGGGACATACAAAACAAACTCTATATAATATATGATTAGGTAAATTACCCATTCAATATAGTATATTATCATTGGATGAAATTCTCACTTAAAATACTAGTGAGGTTGGATTGAGACCTCATCGAAACCTTTAGTGCCGTGGAAACACGTGAAATGCTCCAACTGAATAGAATGACAATGATAAATAATCATGTCATTATCAATAGTGTGTTCTATGTCTCTTCCGAGTCTCGGTAAATGGTACCATAGTACCATTCAATAAATCTTCACCTAACAATTCCACATATATAATTCAGTAGATGAATTTTGGTGGAGGAAAAAATCATATGATTCCCTCTAGCAAGTTTCGATTTGATATATAACCTATCAAAGAGCAAACGATCCATGTTGATCATACCTTATGATATCACTACAGTATGGTGATGTTTGAATTTACATTTTGTCTCTATGCTAAACTATTTTTATTTACAGATAGATTATGCTAATAACAAACGAGTCTGCAAAGGAGGCATGTTGTTAGGATTTGGACTGCCCATTCACTTAATTTTTTAAGGTATTGAGGTGGTCCTACTTGGTCTTCCATAACATGATATAGAATTTGGTTGGCATGTCATGTGTGACCATATTCCCTCTACCAGCTGATCACTATGGCTTCTATGGTTTCATTTGGATGTCCAAGACTGCCTTCTCAGTTCTCCCTAAATCCTTAATGTATCTCTTCTAGATTCATTGTACTAGGATGGAGCCACTCTTTTTCCAAATTTTCGCAGCTCTCTTAATACTAACTACCTTGGATATGATGTGGAGGTCCCTAACCCCTCCCCTTTGATTAGGGACCAGGCTCATTTGAGTCATTTCTAACATTTCGTTTGGGAGAAATTACGACAACTTGAATGTTTTCCTACACACAGTACAGATAAGTAATAAATCTATTCGAAATGAAGGTAGAACAGCATGAGAAGGCTGCATTCTTCGAATTTCAAAATGCATTACTTTAACCAAAGGAAGGCGCCAAACTACTCCTTAACAAAAAACTACATTGCATAATTAAATTGAATAACATTACAAATTCACATTTCATAAATCAGAACAAGTTTAAATATCGAAATATCATAATACCATAAAAAATTGAATTTACAACAAACTAAAAATAAATAAGAGAAATTAGACAAGTCCAAAAGGCGGTAAACCGGAAAAAAATTTAAAGAGAAGATGAAAATACCGACCGAGATTGAACTATTCAGAGTTAGACTGAGAAGAAGAGATAAAAGACAATCAGATAATCTTAAAAATTAAAACACTGACCTTAAAAAATCCTCATATTCCAATAAATAAAATTTAATTTTTTACGAATTACCGAATCCAAAAAAAGTTAAAACCCGAAGCACCGAAGTGACGGAGAGAAAAGAAATTAATAAACTCTGGTTCAAAGAACAAAATTGACGGCGGAAAGAAAATCGACATACATCTGAACCGAAAAAACAGAACCAGAAAGAGTTACGGACCTATTTCCGACTTCAAGAAGGATTCCGGTGACGGGGGAAGGAGCGGGAGAATGTCTGCTTAGTTCTGCGTACTGCTGGAGCCGAGGATAGAAATGAAGAATTAGGGATTGAGCAATTGGGGTTTTATTGATGGGTAAACTTTGTTTCACCCCCTCTTATTTAAACAACTCATATCGACATTTATAGAGGAGAAATTCCAATATTGAAGGAATGAAGAAATTCCAATATGTAACTAATTTATTTATAGCTAAGGTGTTGAGATACGTTTTCGAATTCAAATATGTTTATTCCAATTTTCGATTTTTGGATTTGGATACAAAAAAAATGATATTCGGAAATTATCCGAATTCGGATACCAAAAATGATATTCGAAAATTATTCAGATTCGGATGCCAAAAATGATAGATTCAGATACCAAAAATGATATCCGGATGATATCCGAAAATTATCCGAATTCGGATATCTGCAATATTCGTCGTTAAAATTCGAATTCAGTTGATAATTCCGGATTCGAATATTTATATATCTGAATAAATATAAATTTACTTTCGAATATCTGAATTTTAAAATGATTATTTGACTATTAATTAACTTTAATAAAAATGATTTTAATTTTTTTTGAAGTTTTTATAAAAAATTATCCGGATTCGGATTTTTCTATTCGGATATTATTCGAATTCAAATACCAGGGTATCCGAGCCGAATTCGACTGATATACATGCTTAGTTGAGAACTTTTGCTTATCGAGCCGAGCTTAAGCTTCAAACTTGGCTCGTTGGGCTCGTGTAGAGGTTCCAATCGCCGTCAGAGGTTCCGATCGTCGTCCGATAGTGCATAAGGCATGGGTTCCGATTCGTCGTTTCAGACCGTATTCCAGATCGGAATAAGTCGTTCCTCTTGTGAGGTACCGGATCGCAGTGAGGTAGTCCAATCTGAAATGATGAGTCGCATCTGAAACTCGCTGTATTTATATTTTTACAGCCAGCTTCACCTATGAACGTCCGCAGTTGAAGCTAGTGAATGTCCGTGGTCACCTGAAACTAACATGGTTCCGTCAAATTCGATTCCAGTTCGAATCGTGGTTCCAATTCGGCGACCGGAACCTCCACGAACCTCCGGCGCGGTACCTCACCCTAACTTTGTGAACTCTGATGACCCATCGCAGTTCGTCCGCAGTCATCCGTCTTGAGGATGAACGGCATGGGAGATGCTTCCTTATATAGGATCTAAGAGTATTCACAGATAATGTTTATACTTATATTTAATTAAAAATACTCAGAGGGTAAAGAAAGTAAAATAACCACACGACCGACGACTGGTTCTTTCAGGAACTGAGGAAAGCAAATGGAAACTTAAAACACCAATTTTACCCTTAATAAAACTGAAGACAGTCGGAAAATAATAACAAGGGTAGTTTCGTACATATATTATCACTATATATGAACTCCACCTTCTCTCCGTTTACTGTTTATTTCGCTATCACACTGGTCTTCTTTTTCCTCCACCAAATACTTTGAAGATCTAATCTTCTTCCGGTTCCCGGTTTCGTCTCGCCGTTGAATTTCTGTCCGATGGCCGGAAGCACGATCCGAAAAGCCTTAGGCGCAGTGAAAGATCAAACGAGCATCTCAATCGCCAAGGTATCTAGCGCCATCGCACCAGAACTAGACGTTGCCGTCGTTAAAGCAACGTCGCATGAGGACGAACCGGCGAACGAGAAGTATATGCGTGAGATCATATCCCTGACGACCTTCAATCGTCCGAATCTATCGGCATGCGTCACTGCGGTGTCGAGAAGATTAAACAAGACCAGGGATTGGATCATCGCCGTCAAAACCCTAATACTTGTACATCGTCTCCTCGTCGATGGAGATCGAGGCTTTCACGAGGAGATCCTCTACGCTACACGCCGAGGGACCAGGATTCTTAATATGTCGGATTTCAAGGATGAAGCACATTCGGCGTCTTGGGATCACTCCTCATTCGTTAAAGCTTACGCGCTTTATCTTGATCAGAGTTTGGAGTGCGCGTTGTTTCAGCAGAAGCAAAAATCAGGAACTGGTGGAAGAGACGATCCATATGAGAGGGAAAGAGGTTCTTCATATTACTCAGATGGAGACTATGGTAGGGAGGCCAGGGATCGTGATCGCAGAAGGGATGATAGGGATAAGAAGCCTGAAATTTCGATTAGGGAAATGAAGATAGAAGCTGTATTGGAGAAGATTCGTCAGTTACAGAAAGTGATGGATCGTTTTCTCGCATGTAGACCGGTTGGTCGAGCAAAGAACAGTAGAATGATTCTGGTCGCGGTCTATCCAATCGTGAGAGAGAATTTTCAACTGTATGCAGATATTTGTGAGGTCCTGGCAGTATTAGCCGATCAGTTTCCGAATTTGGACTATGATAATTCCAGGAAGGCTTTTGATGCTTACGCAATTGCTGCGAAGCAGATCAATGAACTTCTTGGGTTTTATGGTTGGTGTAAAGATATCGGGATAGCTAGATCTTCGGAGTATCCAGAAGTGAAACGGATTTCAGATAGGCTACTTGACACTTTGGAGGAGATGATGAGGGATAAAGCCGGAATTGCAAAGACACCTTACATAGAGCCTAAAACTGAGATTAAGGATGAGGTGGTGGTCGATGAGGAGGAAGACGAAGCAACATTGACAGATATGGGTGATATTAAAGCACTCCCTGCTCCTGAAGATTTTGAGCCCAAGTTTCCGGAAGTTCAGACTACGGTACAAGTGAAGAAGTCACCAGCAGCTCCAACACCACCTCTTGTTGATCTTCGAGAGGATACCATGACAGCTGATGAGCAGGGGAACAAGCTTGCATTGAGTCTTTTTTCTGGCACTGGTGCTTCAACAACCGGAAAATCTACTGCAATTACCAATGGTGCTTGGGAGGCATTCCCATCTGATCAACCAGCAGAGTCTGAGGTCACGTCTGCTTGGCAGAATCCAGCAGCAGAAGCTGGGAAAGCAGATTGGGAACTTGCCCTTGTTGAAACAGCAGGTAACCTTGAGAAACAGAAAGCGTTAATGGCAGGTGGGTTCGACAATCTTCTTCTGGATGGAATGTATGAACAAGGTGCAGTGAGACAACATGTGGCGTCCAAAAACGATGGAGGAAGTTCAAGTAGTGTTGCGTTACCGCTTCCTGGGGGTGGTAAAAGCCAAGTCCTAGCTCTTCCAGCACCCGACGGAACTGTGAAAACCATTGGTAATGAAGATCCATTCATGGCATCTCTGTCAGTGCCTGCTCCCTCATATGTGCAAATGGCTGAGATAGAGAAGAAGCAACAACTTGTTGTTCAAGAACAGTTGATGTGGCAGCAGTATGAGAGGAATGGAATGCAAGGCCAACCTCAACAAATACCACCTTATGGAATGCAGATGGGTTATGGAATGCAGCCTTTATATGGAGGATACTATTACACTGGACAACCGCCTTACTAATAATGATTAATGAGGTTAGTTATTTGTTTGGTATGGCTGCTTAATCTTATGCTTTGTTTCAACTCTAATTACTTTGGTTGGTTACTTGAGGTTTTAAATTACCTTTTCATCTCTTCATTACATTTTGATCGAAATATATGATGTATGTTGCTATATTTATAGTTATTGAGGAAGAACTCTTTGTTATAGATATAAAAAAAAACTTAACTTGCTGATTTTGATTTGGTTGTGTTTGTAATGCGCCAAGAATAATATTCAATAATATGATTTGGCAAGTTTCTGTTTCCCTGATGATCTTTGTTTGAATTCACTTCTCAGTAGTCAATATGAAGCCAAGATACTCTGTTTTACTACGCATTTGAAAACATGTACATAAATTAATAAATAATAAATACATTCGAGTCTTTACATATGTCGTGCGAAGCATGAACCGTGTTGTCGTTGCAACGACTTTAAAAAAGGTTGAATTCTAAATGATCTAATTGATATGCATGTGTGATGTAGATTACTCGAATTCAATTAGTAGCCCGCGTATTATGATTGCACCATATTGATCGTTCGTTATACCTAAACGCAACAAAATCCTAATAAAACCATTAAAAAAATTACAAACATTGTATCTTATTTTCAAGATTATAAACTCAGGGAACGGTACCCATGAGATACTCAAAATAAAATAGATATTGATAGATCCACTATCATTCAACGGTTATTAGTTTTTATGTCCGAGATATTACAACTCGAAAAAAAATATAAATATCTCGTAAAATATTAATAGATCTATCATTAATATGACATCCTACAATTATTATTTTTTATCTTTTAATGATCACATCTCGATGCCAGACCAATATCACATCTCGAAGAAAACATAAATATCTCGTGAGATATTGGTAGATCTACCACCATTCATAAAACATCATGAGATATTGGTAGATCCATCATTTTTAGAATTTTTGTTTTTTTTTGTTTTTTGCATACTACATCTCATTTTATCATATCTTAAAAAAAACAGATGACCGATATCAATTATCTTACAAGATATCTCATTTTTATATCTCACCTGAAACTAATCTTTTAACTCAATCAAATCTGTAGTATCTTCCTTCTTTCTTCTGACTTGAGGGATATGTTCTAGTTTACCAAATCCTAGTTTTTGTTAATCCCCAAGACAATAATAACATGGTTACTGATTAGATAGTAAGGCTGTATCAGACTAGCAGTGACATCAGATAAGAAGAAATTGTTTTTGCCTTGAAAAGATTTACTTCTGTTTTTATTAATTCATTCCCAAAGAAGACGTTGTTTGCTTTAAAGAAAGTGGGTTCATCTACATCCTCCTATAAGAAACACAATCTTTCACAGATTGAAATACAAACTATACACTCATGAGAGTCCAACCTCTTGAGAGATAGTCAGGACCATAGCTATATAAAAAATAGACAATGTTTTTACATTTGCTGTACTTGTATTTCTCTATATTATGTAATCTTGGGCTATGCTCAACCTCATTTTTCAGTAATAAAAGTTTTAATTTTTCAAAAAAAGAAAGTGGATTAATCTCCTCTCTAATCGTATAAATAGATCTCTATTAAGTTAATTTTTTTTTTCTTTTTGGTAAGATTCCTTGTTCATGAGATCTCGAGAACCTTAACAATCCTAAGCTCATTTCATCTGCAAAACTAGTGCTGCCAAATTTTACATATGTATTGAATAAAAAATTCAAGTATCAAAAATCAAATCCTTAGGAAATTGCCATAATAGGCTCATATCATAAATCTCTAAAAGCTCTCAAAAAATATATTTTAAAAAACATGATGATACTAACTTGAGAATTTCATTGAATCAAGTAGCTTCAATTTTGACTCGCAGATATTACTTAACTCAAAGAGCACAATTCGCTGCCCATCAATGAATTTCGTTGCCACATCAATGCTGTTCCATGATTCCAAGGCCTTTTCTGTTAAATCACCAATTTCAGATTTTGATATATGCAAACTTTGTTCCAGAATCCGAAGGACCTTGCCTGGGCCATCCTCTTCACCTTCTTCATGTAATCGGCATACAATAAAATCCAAACTCTGATCAACTGGTCGGTTTATTTGTTCTTGAGCCCATGATTTTATATCTAATATAACACATTTAAGGGAGGGAATGGTACATTGAATAATTTTTGATAACAGTGAAAGCTCCTGATTCATTTGGCCATTTTTCTTTTTCTTTTTTCCAATTGGAATTGTTATTGATCTAAAATGAGATTGGATGATCAACAGGTACCAAGAAAAGGATTCAGATATTACTTGTGTTAATAATGGCAGGTTGCTTCCAGGAGATGCTAGCAAAGGCTGTGCAGAGGACAGCTGCTTTTTAATGCAGTTCTTTAGAAGGTTATCAACAATATTGAAAGTGCAAGATATATCTTCATCCGATACAATCCCAGCACCCCTTAGATATATATTCCAAGCAAAGAAAAATATGGCAAAGTTCATCCAGTAAACCATGTCTGAGCCAAAAACCTGCCGATGTTCAAGAAGGAAAATCACAATAACTATCACAACGGTGGTTCTCTACTCACTAACTGGAAATAAAACAATATAGTAAAATAAAATTGAAGAAAACAACTCATTAATACAAAACTCTGGTGTAAAATGCTTGAAAAAAAATATTTTTGTGTTGTAAGCATTTATTTATATGCAATATTTTTTTAAAGGAGCAACTTTTGAGTCTGTTGGTATAAAAAAGTTAAATCCTAATCGTCACTCCTTCATAAACCCCCAACAAAACAACTGATTAGGGCAGCAAGCTAGTCATTCTCATTTTTGAAAGAAAGTACATGTTTATTTGAGGTTTTAAAAAATTATGGCTATATTTGTTATTGTTGGGAGTTATAAGTGGAGTATATAGTGTCTGTTATGTGTGCACAGATTTATCCATCCATGTCATGTCATGACGTGTGAGTCACATCACACATGATAGTGTGGATGAACTGGGATCCACTCAATATAACCTAACTATAAAATATGGTGAGTCAATGTAACTATTCTATTGTAATTCATAATTTCATATCACCAGTGTATACACCACCCTGTGGAGTTGTTTTTTAAAGAACCGAACCACATTTAAAAGGTTCATTTCTCCATTATTCTGCTAGATCCATAAGTTCTAATCAGCAAGCACCATGCTGGGCGCTGCATTGGAACATCATTGACATCCCAACATGGCACATATGGGCAGAAAGGAATAGAAGACTCAAAAACCACAATCTGAAGCCACCAGAAGTGTTCTTAAAAGAAATTATAAAGGACCTAAGCGGTCAAGCCTATCCTTCAAGAAAGAATTCTACAAGGACAGCACAGCAGTGGAAAATGGAAATAGTGTTTAAATTTATGGGAGGCTTCACTTCCGTGGCAAACTTCTATATAGAATTAGAGTCAATGGGCTTGCCCCATTTCTCACGCTAGTTATCTATTTTATCTTTACTTTACTATGTATTTTCCTGTTTTATTTCAATTCTAATAGACTTTAACTTCGTCAAAAATAAGGATCTCACAAAATCTGTCATCTGTTCACTGTTTCATTGCAGAAAGGAAGATTTTTTTAGAGTTAACTTTCAGCAGAAAACATGATTATCTAAAAGAATTAGGATTTTTTCCTAAAAATATTAATATTGTGAATTAATGATGGGATTTTAGCTACATTTTTTTTTGAAGCTGTTAAATGTTTTTATTTAATGAAAAATGAGGGGCAATGCCCTGAAAAATACAATGGAAATAAACATAAAATATAAATATGGATATTGTGACACTTTCTACACAGCCATGCTGCCTAGAGAAAGACTCTAGACTATCTGACTCCGGAGGTTGGTCTCCCATATCTGCATTGTGCTAGTCTCCAAAAGATGACAACAACTTTTCTTGAAGCACTCAGGCTTGAAGGATAAGCTGATGTCCTTGATTACCTCCTTTAACACTGTTTCTGGTGGTCTGAGAGTATGCTGTTTCCATCTACGATTTCTTTCTGCCCATATGTGCCAACATAAGGATTCAATCATGTTCCAAAGTAGTGCCCAAATTGGAGAGTGATGTGACAGCCTTTGACATGCCTCAGTTAGGTCCCCTATTCTAATGTCTGGGTGAGTGGTGGTGGGAGTGGGTATTTTTAGTATCTTCCAGAAAATGTTATTTAAGTTTTTAACCAGGGGAAGGAGGATGGCTCTAGAGTAGGGACAATTGAAAAATAGGTGGGCTCTGGATTCATTCTCCATATTGCATAATAAACATATGGGCTGGATTGGCATACCCCATCCATTTAATTTGATAAAGGTGTTTAGGTGTGCCCACTTTATCCTCCATAGAAATATGGAAAAATTTGTGGGTTTATGGGCCTATATTCCTTCTGCTAGGCTATCCTTATGGATTTTATCCCTGATCTCCTCACACATTGCTGCAAGTTTCCTGATTGGGTTTCCATTTTTCCAGAGGGTTGTATAATTGGCCCTACATTCAACTAGTGCAATGGCTTTGGGGTTGTCTGCCATTACATATTTCCAAAAATGGGGGTCTATGGTGGTCCTTACAAGGATGTTTGTAAGGGCTCTTTCTTTTATGTATCTCTCTTGGATCCATGTATTAAAAATTGAGTCTGATTATGTCCAGAAGTTTGCAATTCTTTTGATATTTATGGCGGGTATTATGATTCCTAGGTTTCTAACTAACCCCTAAGCCTCCCTCTGCTTTGGGGAGAATCATCTGCTTCCATGGGATTCCCTTTCTCCCATCCCATATGAAATTATAGGCTAATTTCCTTATTTTGCTAGTTACTGATTCTGGTAGTGCTGTGCCTTGTGCCCAGTATGTATATTTCCCAGCCAGAATCCAATTTACTAACTGAATTCTTCCCCCATAAGAGAGGCACTTCCCCTTCCATTTTGCCAGCATTGCCTCAATGGGTTGGATCAGCTTCCAACATTGGTTATAGGATTTCTTTTTTCCTGTTATTGGAAGTCCTAGGTATGTGAGTGGGAGTACTTTGATAAAAAAACCTAGGATGTTTTGGAGTGACTGGTCATTCTCACAAACTTTTGATAGCGTCATTGAGCTTTTTGAAGCATTAACCTCTATCCCAGAGAAGGATGAGAACTTTTCCAGGATTTTCTTAATTGTATTCAGAGACTTAATGTTTGCCTTAGAGAAAATCAGGACATCATCTGCATAAATTAGGTGAGATATGGAGGTTGCTCCATTAACCTCTTTTTCAATTAACCTACTCAGCACATCCATCTTTTTCGCCTCTACCTCTCTTTCAATTAACCTACTCAGCACATCCATAACTATGTCAAAGAGGATTGGGGATAGGGGATCCCCTTGTCTTATCCCTCTTTAGTTCTTGAAAGGGGGAGTTGGAGTCCCTTCTACTAGAACTGAAAAAGATGCCGTTGATATACAATTCCACACTATTTTGCATAGGGAGGGGGAGAAGCCATATGCTTTTAGTATGTCAATTATTGCCTCCCATTTTATAGTATCAAAAGCTTTTCTGAGGTCAACACTTAGACAACACCTTTTAGGGGTTCTTTTCCTACCATATCCATAGAGCATTTCATCTGCCAGTAGGGTGTTGTCTGATATTAGTCTGCCATTTATGAAGGCTGTTTGGTTTGGTGATATGAGCTATGGCAAAACCATATTTATTCTGTTCGTTAGGGCCTTGGTCATAAGCTTATAAATAAGATTTACACATGATATGGGCCTAAAATCCCCCATTTCAGATGCAGTGTTTGTTTTTGGAATGCGAGTTAGGAAAGTGTAGTTTGTGGCCCTTAAGAGAGGTTTTCCTTTGAAAAATTGGTACACATAGTCCATTATATTTCCTTTCAGTTCCGCCCAAATTTTTTTAAAGAATTCCGAAGTGAAACCATCTGGGCCCGGAGACTTGTTTGTATTAAAGGAAAATAGGACTTCCCTGATCTCCTCCTCTAGGGGTACTTGTATCAACCACTCATTCATATCTGCAGACACTATCCTTGGGAAGATAGTTGGGATTTCTCGATGGGGAGAGTCTCCTCTTTTGAACAAGCTTTAGAAATAGGTCATGCTATTGTTTTCCAGTTGGGATCTTGTGATATTTTGGTTCCCTTCTTTGTTTAGCATTTTAAGTGTGGAGTTTTTTGCTTTTCTTTGTTTTGTGACTATGCTGAAAAACCTGGTATTTTTATCTCCTTCCTTAAGCTAGGAGACTTTGCTCCTTTGCTTAAGGTCAGTTTCTTCCCTAAGGAATAGGTTCTTGAGCTCCTTTCTCAGTTCCACACTTTTGGATTGTAGATGGACTGAGCTTGGGTCTTTCTCCAGAGCTGTGGAGGTAATATCTAATTTTTCCTTGATCTCCTGCACTAGTTTTGCAGAGTGACCTTTAGTTGCTGCCCATTGTTTGATTCTGATTTTTGCTTCCTTTAGCCTATGTTGAAGTCTAAATAGCCCTGTTCCTCTAGTATTTTTCCTTAGTCCTTCTTTCACTATCTCGCAGAAGGTCTCGTCTTCCAACCAAGAGTTATATAGTCTAAAAGGTTTAGCACCTTTCTCTACCTGAGATAGGATGATGATCATTGCCTTGTGGTCACTAGAACCGTTGTGGAAATCTATTCTGACTTCAGGCCATGTGTTCATCCATAGTTGGTTTGTAAAAGCTCTGTCCAATTTGGATTGTATGAAATTTGGGCCAGAGGAGTCGTTTGTCCATGTGTAGTCCCCCCCCTATAGATGGCAGCTCAAATAATTGAGCCATATTTGTGGCATTAATGAAATCTGATGGCCCTCCATGGGAGTATATCCTTGGTCCTATTCTCTCCTATGGAGACCTGATCTCATTGAAATCCCCACCCACTAGCCAAGGTGTATTGTTTATGGGCCCTATTTGTTGAATCCCATCCCATAGTTGTCTCTTTTCCTCTCTAGTGTTTTTCCCATAGACTGGTGTATATAGGATTTCTAGCCCTAGGGTGTTTTTAAGTCTAAGATGCGTAAATTGTTGGTGAGTGTTTAGAATATCTATTGACCATTTGTCCTTCCTCCAGAAAGTCCAAATTGAGTCAGCACGCAGTGGCTGGTTGGGGTCTCCATTGTTATGGGAGTTCCAATCTGGACCAAAAGCATCCTTAATTGCCTGCACCTTATGTGCCTTTATTTTTGTTTCAACCACTCTTATTATTTCAATTTCCTTAAGCTTCACTAGATTCTTAACCTCTGCATGCATTTCATCCGGATTAAATCTCCTAACATTCCAAATTAGGAAAGCCATTAGGGGTTGGCTTTCCTAACTTACAGGGTAATTTGGGTGATTACTGGTTCCCCAGTGCGGATCTGTCCGCACCTTTTAGATGGCCTTGGGACCAACCTCTAACTATCATTCTATTTTTCCTTCTCTCTGTTCTGTTTTTCCTGATTTTAGTTGCATGACTGATCCAACATGGGTTATGAGTGGATCTTAGGGAGACACAAGGGAGTGCTCTCCTAACTTTCCTCTTCCCATCTTTGCTTGTTTGCTTGGTGGTTTTTCTAGAGTATTTTTTGCCCCGCTTCTTCTGCCTTTTATAGTAGGATGGAGTATTTGAGGT
>LFYR01000915.1:417421-555745 GCA_001185155.1 Zostera marina | reverse complement strand
TATATTTTTATTTTGTAACTTATTTTTGGACCCATCCTTTGGCATGTCTTGGCTGTTTGAAACTCTCCCTCCTTCTTCAACTATTTTATGGAAATAATTTACCTGCTGTTGGACCACAGAGAAATCAGAATCGTTTGAAGAAAGCCCATTGATGTCCTCCCAACTATGCTCCTTAGACTTGTCGCTTTTCTCCTGTGGCTTGTCTGAGTGTGAGCTGCTATCTGGATCGTACTCCTCCTGCCTATCTGTGAGCAAGGACCACCGGTTATAGCATAATGTGAGAGTAGTTTGTTTTTTTGTCTTGTGTGGGTTGCTGTTAGTAGAGGATATTGCCAAGGTGTGGGATATTACTTCCTCCTCTCTATCTTCCTTTTCAGTCTGGGATATCTCTGTAAAAAGCGACCGTGTATCTTTTTCAGTCCTGTCCATCTCATATAAGATAACTGTCTTGGAGATTTGTTGCTGGTCTTCTTCCATGCTTCCTTCTTTTCCTCCCAGAGAGTCTTTTTTAGGAGGCCACGCTTTGACTATTTCTGCCACATGCCTTTCTTTGCTTGGTGGGTCTTTCCTGGCCTGTTTTGTTGCTATTGTTTGGGTCATCGGTTCCTTTTCCTGATTTATTATTGCTGGAATAACCTGATGGGTTTTCATCAGATGGGGTGGTGGTGGAAGGATGCTTTTGCATTGGGCTGTTGGGTGGCCAAATTTCATACACTTGCAACATCTTAAGGGGATGGAGTCGTAGTGCACTTTGAGTTCTAAAACCAATTCCTTTCCATCCCCTTCATTTATGATAACCGGGATGCGAGATTTGTAGTTTCCAACCGGTTCTGCCTGATAAACTACTTTGAGGCTGTGAGGATGCCGGGGGGTGTCTATGAACTCAGCCCCAATGGGTGGGCCTAGAACACTTACTATTGAGTCTATTACTGTCTTTGAGAGCATCTCTGGTCTGATGTTGCTTATGTATGCCCATTGTGGAAGCCAATCGTAGGACTCCTTGGCCACCAGTTCCGGTGGTTCCTTTCTCACCATCAGAATAGTATCTCCGAGGGATTCCCACACTCTTTCTGAGATTTTTAGATAGTCCTCTCCTAGTTGAAAGGCCATGTTGAAAGTGGCGTTTGGGTATTTTGCGATTTGTATTTTTCCTTTCACATCCCATTTGTTCTTTGCTAGGCATAAGATAGCTTTCATCGTGGGGGTCTTTCCAAAGGCTCTAATGGTGAGCTTAAGAATTTCTCCATATTTGGGCAGTTCCAAATCAGCTCTGTGAACATATGCATATTGGGTACCATTTCTAATCAGAGGGGGTGCAAATTGTAGTCGACGCAGTTGATAAAATGAGTCTGAGGTCTCCTTCTTCCATTTGTGGATAATTCCATTGCTAAGTGTGTCCATAGTTCTTTCCTTCCTCCTGCCCGTGACTTTTTGGTTGCTATGCCTTTGATAGAAATCCCTCTAGAATTGTTCTCTTTCCTTTTGAAAATTCGTACCTTCATCCCTCCCTTGTTTCTCCACCTTGTGCTTATTGCTGAGGTCTTCGCTCTGAAAATGTCTCCAGACTGCTTCGCTCATTTTTTTTTTTTGAAACTCTCCTTGCTGCTCTCTCTGTGTGTGGTGGCTCTCACTAACCTAAAAACGGAGAGTGCTGCACAGAAAACTCCTGAAGGTCTCCATGTAAGAAAGAAGCATCACACATGGCTCCAAAGTGACTGATTCAACACTACACAAGAACTTCTGAAACTGGTGGGTGATGAAAAAACCCGGGTGGGCGCTTTGGCCTCTTATCGTTCTTTTGGTGTGGTCTTTCCCATCTTTCTCCGGGAAAAATCACCCAACAGTTTCACTTAAATTGTGTAGTGGAAGATCAGAGGTTTTGAAACCAGCACATGGTGCTCTGCCTTACCGGGGGTGAAAAGGAGTCACTGTTTCGTAAGGAGATGGATTTCTCCTCCTAGCCGCGAGCAAAACAGACCAGCGGCCAAAAGATGCAACTCCCAGACCGGCAGGCACGTAGGTGCCCTAGCCGCGAGAAACTCCCCCCTTTCTCTATTCGCGAACAGGACTCGCGATCAGGATCCCTAGCCCTGATCGCTCGCTCGGGGGCTGGCTCTCTCTCACTCGCTCGAATTTTAGCTACATGTTAAGTTGTTAACAGAAAGAAATGGGAAATAATAATAAGAAAAACCTTAAGAGAACTGCAATCTTCTGAGTAACTGATGTTTGTGATAGATGATACTGCTTCATCAAAAGAACAACCCAAGATTACTGAATAATTTTCCAAGAGAAGCTTAAACTCAGAACTAATTTCAATATTATTTGAAGCAGTTGAAGGAGATGCTATCCTGGGTGAACATGAAGCAGCCTGGATTGAGAGATACAATAGCCTAGGTATGAGTGATCTTTTCTTAACGGATGCCATGGCAGCCTTTTTTTTATCATCCAAATTATGATTCTCCTGTCCAAAGAAAGAGGATTAAAATACGAAAGCATTACCAATTCAAATAAGAAATCAACAAGGTTGAAAAACAGTTGCAACTTGCAACTAACAATAATGGATTAATGGGATCTACTTCAAAAAAAAAAAAAAAATAATAATAATAATAATAAAATAATGGGATCTACATAAGATATATAAATAATAAATTTAAAATAAGTAAACATTAGATAAGAACACTTAGAATTTAGAGCACCATAAATCAAGACGACAATTTATCTGTTCAGGGAATGTTAGTCGTGATTATAGCTTAAACTACATGATTATAAACATTCATGTATGACAATTTTATTTTTGCAAGAAGTTAAGTTTTACATTAATAAAAATGAAGGGAAATACCCTGAGTTACAATGTGGAAGAGATAAAAGATAGAAAAACAAAAACATGAAGGAGATGGGTAGGCTCATCGACTCTCTTCATTATGGCTGTAACCCTTAGCGATCTAGTAACTAGGAGTGTTGTCTCAGGAGATTGGTCTCCCAAACCTATAAATTGTAGTAATTGTAATTTGTAAATGTAATGTATCGAGGTCCACAGATCAACAGCCAACATGGATACACTAAATGAAGAAGATATCTGACCAGTGACCAATATATAGAATGAGCTGGTCTAATTAGATGGAAATGCATGTCATTACATTTTCCCTAAAGGAGAAGTTCTAGTCCAGAGCTCCCCAGACAATTGAGAGGAGAGAATTTGAGTGGTTTATCGGAGCATGACAATACCACCTGATCAACTCAAGATCTGGTTACTTGATAATTGAAATGATCCCAAAAACGGGACATTAAAATTAGCACAGTTGTCCAGAGTACAATATCTCCCTAGGGACTAAATCTCAGTTGAAGACTATCAATCATATTGCATGAATCCCTTACCAACGGAAGAGATCCATACCGATTGTGGTGCTCAGATCTATTCTGGATCGAACATTATATAATAAGATGTAGATAGATAAAATGTACATGCCAAGTTTTTAGAGTGTAAAGTACTGTAAATATACCAGTGACTCCTGGGATAAAACAAGATTAACATCAAATGGTCCTGTGAATATTAAAATTTAGTTGAAGATAGCAATTTCAAAAATAAAACATTGAAAAGAAAGATGTAATTCTGAAACCTAAAAGATAGTTGACATCTACAGCTGGTGTCCACCATGGTCGTGATTGGAAATCATAATTGAAAGTTAACGATTCACATTCAACATCTGCAAGCTGAAGCACTTGTTTACCACTATCCAGGTTTTCCAAAATGGACTGCAAGAAGAAAATAAACTAAATTAAAGATTACGATCCCTCCACTAAAACTATTGGGAATAAATTAATAAAAGTGTACAGCTTATCTAACACACCGCAACTTGATCAAAGCTGTTTGCTTTCTGCTTCAATTGTAGGAGAGAAGCTTCAACCTTAGCAATCAAATACTGATGGGATTGTTGCAATTTATTTTTTAATTCAACAGACTCAATTACCTGAATCGGAAAAATATGATCATCTCAATGAGACCAAGATATTATCTCAATTACCTGAAAAGTATTTTTTTATTATTACCAAAACATTCTTGGAAAAGGATTGAACTGGTAGGTGGGGTTTTCCCAAAGAAAGATGGGAAAGACCACATCAAAAGAATAAAAAATGCCCATAGAGGCACACCTGGATTTTTTCATCTACCCACAATTTGAGAATCTTTAGAATTCAGCTTTAGGACGTTTTTAACCTAGTTGAAATCTCTTCCGGTCAAGTTCCTAAGACTAAGTTCTCTTTTCAAATCCTCAAAAAATTCAAGCAAGGCAGAGCAGAAAGGACTTAGCAAAGATATGGAATCATTTCAAGTCACTAAAATCAGTGAAATCCATCCTTGACAAGTTCTCAAACTTCTCAAGGTTAGAGATTAATGCACAAAAGAGCTCCATCATCTTCTTCAATATAGGTGAGGATTGCCCTACTATGAAAGGTATCCTTGATTTTCCAACATCTAAGCTACATATAACCTACCTAGGACTGCCAATAACTAGAAACTTATCAAGCCTATTGAGGATTTGCCTCTCATATGGAGGAAGAAATCAGCTGGTAAACTGGATATTAGCTGGAAACCATTCTATCCTCCCCACTACAATTTAATTTCTTTTCCAATTTGTAATTCAGGGTTCTTATAATATTATATATATGAAAATTTTACTGTTTGTAAAAAAAAGATTAATTTTAGTAACTTTGCAGTTGGCTATGATGCTATAAGTTTTGAAACAAAAAGACAGATTTTAGATTGGGATTGTGGCCAATTTCATTTATCAACAATAAATACAAAATAGGCATATCACTGTCAGATTAATTTATCAGGGAGACGATTTTTTTCCACATAATACATACTTTTGAATAATTGGAATGACGAAAAGCAAGATTTGTATGATCTGCAGCTTCTCTCTTATAATTATCCATGAAATCAAGATAATTTTTTAGAATGTCAGACACATTCGACCACATAGGCGAGTTCAGTATCTGTGGTAAAATGTGATGTGAAACTGTCTCTAACAGAATATTCTTTATTTGCAAGGTCATGTACCTGTACATAGAACATAAACATATACTTCACGAAGAATACGATACAATTTTCTTTAAGAAAATACAATACAATTTGAAAATGCTCACAACAATGTCAGTGAAATGCCTACCATTCATACGCTAATGGAAATGCTGTCAGTAGAGAATATAGATGCACCAAAAGAATCTTGTATCGACTTGTAAAACTGTGAGCCATCAAAATAGAATCAAGGTTACGATAACATGAATTCATTTTATTAGAGCCTAGAGGAATAAAGTACTGTAATATAAAGTTCAATATTTTTTCCAATTACATAAGGTTAGAAGTTAGATATGTTTTGCAATGATATAAAAACATAAAATAACCATGATATAGAATATTCAAGGAATTTTGAAAATAATAGATTACATGCGCAAACAAACTGTAATAAAATAAAATAGTTGAAAAGTGTCAGCAAAATCTGACCTCCGGATTGTCAGTCCGAATTCCAGAATCATGATAGCCTCCAATAAATATCCAAGATTATTTGTTCGCCAGAATAACTAAACAAATACCACAAAATAAATTATTGTTTATTGATTGCGACGATTTTTAATAAGTTCCATGCACTAAAAAGTATAAAAACAATAATAATGGATAATCATAGATTTATATTCTTCAACTGTAAATATTCTAGAGTCATCTTTATCTGGTCACTGAATTCCTAAGCAATACAATCCGAAAAGCCACAAATACCCAACCCTCACTAACCCACACATCAAACTAAGAGAAATAACAGAAGCCTGTCAGAAGCCCACTCACCACCTTGAGACTGGGACATGCATTGCATTGGAACATCTTGCGAGGTCCATACAACTCTAACAGAAGCCCATACAAGATGTTCCTGTCAGAAGCCTATACAACTCTAAGCAATGCATTGGAACATCTTGCGAGGCCTCAAATGGAATATCTTGTTAGAAAGGAACAGAAGACTTAGACAGCACACATTAAGGCATCCTGAAGCACTATTCTAATATTATGAGATCATAAAAGACAGTAGTTTCTTCTTTAGACCAGAGATCTACAAGAAGAACAGTTGTACAAAATTAGAGACCACTATGCAATTGTAGGAGACCAACCTCCGAAGACGACGTAATTAGTTAGTAGTTACTAAATAACTAAACACTAGAGCTATATAGGAAAGAGTTGATGGGATGTAAGATGTAACCCCATCTCCCTCATATGGGTGACTCAGAAGGTTGGCACCAACTTTTCCCTATCATGGCATTCTGAGCTGAAGGAGAGGCTGATGTTTCTGATCACTTCTTTAAGCAGTACTTCTAGAGGGGGCAAAGTATGCTGTTTCAATCTCCTATTTGTTTCAATCCATATGTGCCATGATAGGGCTCCAATAGTATTCCATAGCAAGTCCCAAGTAGGTGAGTGATGACCATGAGTAATTTTCTGACAAACCTCAATTAAGTTCCATTGATATCAGTACTACACTACTAGGGGAGGGAATAATGATATTCATTATTTTCCAGAATGATTGGTTGAACATTTCCACTAGAGGGATTAGTAGGGACCTTGAGTATGTGTAATTCATTATTTTTTGATACAATTAAAAAATTTCATTAATAAAAATAAAGAACAGTACCCTGATTACATGGAGAATAGAAAATTACATATCAAAGAGCAAACAAGGAAATGATCTAAATGCCCATTGACTCTTTCCAATTAGTTATGTAATCTAATTATATAGTAAGAAAGGATGTCCAGGTAATAGCCTAAATCTAATTTTTAAGATGGCGCTTTAAGGGCGCTAAAGCTCCGAAGCGCTCCTGGAGCAGCATTTTTTCCAAGACGGATAATCGGGCGGGTTAGTGTAAAGACCTGCCAGATTACCCGATTAGATTTTTTATTTAAATAACTTAATGTACTTTCCCCCTACTCTTTAACTTAAATTAAAATCCCTTATTCCTCTTTCCCCTATAATTTACAAAACCCGATTAGATTTTCTAGTGATTAAGAGATTGATCTCTCATAATTGCAAAAGTTGGTAATCTCCATTCAAGAACATCAGATCTTCTTGAAATCCACAGATTTGAAGGAGAGGCTAATGATGTTCTTGATAAATTGACAATATACCTGAACAAGAATATTGGCTGCCATTGAAAGAAGTTCTTCTCCATGTATATTCACTTGTGGCTCAAGGTCCTTTGAAAGATAAAGATTCTTGTTAAACAACTCCACCATTCTTACAGCGACGCCTTTGAGTTCTAAACAATGAAACAAAGCATAAATAGTAAAAACTAAAAAATCAAAACTCCACAAATGGCTTTTAGTCAATCTTGAAACTAATATAAAACTCATAAAAAAAAATCCATATAGACACCAAGAGATATCACAACTTAACAAAAGTGGAATATCCATGTTCTGTAGGGATTATTAACAAAAGTGTATATTATTACTATAGGGACAAGATACTAATAATGTAATTAGTAGTAAAAAAAGATACTGAGAGACATTGCCATCTGTTAACTGTTTTGATGCGAAGGACTTCAAAAAACCTTATTCTTCTTAAATTGAGGCTAATGTGCTTAACTCATGGGAGTTTAATGCCTTGAGGCAATAGACAGAAGCTACTTGATGCTTCTATTAGAGCAATATAAGGAAAACGACGGTAAATTTTTTTACTCTCTATTATTTCAATGGAACTTTAAACTTTATAAACATATACCTGTAGTTGAAAGCATGAAGATGATACCAAGAGAATCTTGAAGTTTGAAAACCGTTATAGAATGTGATAGTCTTCTCAATGGTGTAACTGAGGAAAGTTCTGGTAAATTCATAAATCTTGATAATAGTTCCAGTTTCTCGTTGTGATTTAATTTACGAAGAAAAACTTTTACATCTGAAGTAAAACAGCCCAAATAATAAAACCTGAATAATAGAAAAGAAACAATTTAGGAAATAATGCTTTCATGGAGTAACATTCGGATATTTGATGGTCATGTAATTAATTGCTTGAAATGATTGTCAACTGGGATATCACTCTATCACATGACATGATCCTAACCTAACACATGAAATATAAATTGGCTCTACAACATCTTGTATGTAAATATGTGATAATGTAACACATTGAGAAGTTCATATTTGAATTGGGATAATTGGTTTTGAAAATTATGGTTAGAGAATCAATAAAATCCTTCATATATTTCAATCATAGATTAAAAAGCGACGCTTAAAGCGGAAAAGCGCTCCTGGAGGAGCGCTTTCCAAATCGCTTTTTTAAGCGGGTGAGTGGATCGGGTTAGTGGGTTTCTACCCATCACCGGGCAATAGAAGCTTGGAGAAGGGAGGAGGAGAAAGATCTGTAAGCTGCAGTAGAAGCAAACTCTTCAAACAGATTTCTTCCTCTTTTATAGCTGTGCTGGAAGTTTCTCATGGTCCAACACCTGTCTGGCCAGGTGTCTTCCCAAATTAGACACCTGGTTGGTTTGTTACACCTATAAATATTACACCTATAAATTACACCTATAAATATTCATCACCTGGTTGGGTTGTTAAACGGTGTAATAAGTTATATTACACCTATAAATATTACATGTTTACTGTAATAAATGTTATATTACACCTATAAATATTTATAACAGGGGTATATATTTGAAGAAAAAAATATTTATAGGATTTGAAAAAAAATAATACAGGAATATATATGCAATTTTCTAAAAAAATGCCATTATCGCTTTTTTAGCTTTAAGCGTGCTAAAGCGCTTAAAGCTAAAAAAGCGTTAATTGGAAATTGGGAGCGCTTTATGCTTTTTAAAACTATGATTTCAATAGAGAACAAACCTGCAAAAATACTTGTAAATTGCTTCCACAAATTTAGTATTATCAGTTTTACCATACATGCAGCAATACTTTTCAATCTCAATATTTGCCAGATAGGGGCATCTGAGAGAATCGTTATCAGCCTCCAATCTCTTAACAAATACTGATGCAGTCGATATGCAAGAATCAAACTGCAAGAAGATTTCTCAAAGAATTTTATACAGTCGTAAAGAAAATATTAGGCAACTCAAATAGAAAAGAAGGAAAAACAGAAATAAGAATTGCACAAAATACCGTATCTGATGTTAGCTGTGATAACTTGTGTGCTTTAAAATCTTCTCTTAGATGAATCTGATCGCTCTCACTAGAATCATTGCAGTATGTATCTATCTCAAATAAGCAGTCTAAATAATGAAGGAATGATTCCCAATCATCAGGACTGACGTGTCATAAAAAACAGTTAGCATATAATAGGGTGAGAATTGCAGCACAGTAAATATTTAACACTTGATATTCCAAAAATAAAATAATTTCAAATTAGAATCCTCAAAAAAAGAACAATCAATGCAAACAGATAAAAAATACACTGGTTTAACATTTAAGAAATTTTAAATGTTTAAAACAACAGTTAAGTTCACATGAAAAATTATATCATAAGAATGAAAATTTCATGCATAAAAAAAAATCTCTTTAGAGGAGTGCTCATGTAGACGATAAATTACTGTATAACTAGACTACATAGCTAATGGAAGACAATCAATGAGCAAATTTTATTTCTGTTTTTATTTCTGGACTACATAGCACTGGCTCATTTCTTTTTACTTCTGTTTTTATTTCTATACTCTATGTAAATTGGGCATTGCCCTTATTTTTTTAATGAAATTTTAATTGTTTCAAAAAAAAATGTAGACGATAAATTAACAGAAAAATGAAAAATCTCAACAAATATTATACATACCATGATACTAGAATTTTCTGGAAAATATCAGCAGCAGCAGCAAAATCACCTAGCTGGGTGAGAAGTTTTCCCTGTCAACTTGAAATTGAACAATAGATGAAAAAAGAAGTAAATAAGAATACTAAGATATAAAACTTTGCCATTCAACAATAAACAAATAAAATTTGAATGACAATGAGACTAAAAATACTACAAACTCAAAGAGAGCGGTAGAACTAATTTTTTTAAGAATATGACAAGATACACCTCTTCAGAATCATTATATGCGGCGTTAACAGAACACCTATTTAAACAATATTTTATTAAAAGTAATATAGTTGGTACTCGGGTGATATGGACTATGGAGTATAAAAAACGACATATTCAAGCCTCCCTCATATGAGTTCTGCATCATGCAGAACCACACAACTAATTCAGTTAGAAAAGTGTCAAGGAGACGCGAGACTGGAATAAGATCTTAATTTTCTTACTCCCCAGGTATTTTCCAACCCTCCCCTCCGTTCTCATTTGTCTCCAGTAGAATCCAGTTCTGATCTTCAATGGATTCTGACGACCTCTTAATTTTGCAAGTGAAGTTTCGTCTCACCAATCTTCATCATCGAGCGGCAAGGAACTGTTAAATCATTTCTTAGTACTAAACTTTCTATCTATTGTAGTACTACCGACAATGACACTCACACATATGAATAGGCTTTCGAGGATTGCATGGAGAGGATGATCGACGACGATCATCTTAGAATGAAGGTCGTCATGGATAGCTTCATTTATAAAAATAAAGCTGGAAGATTTAATTTTGGCAATTAAAACCTCCGAATCAAGTAAACACTTAAAACCCATGACCACTGTTCCTTGCAAATGATGATTTTCTTTGCAGTTTTTTGGTAGCAAACCTACGAGACTTCCATCAATGAATTAAGAAAATACACCATGCGGATTTTGGCCTTCTGTGCCTCAGCTTCAAGTTGTGAGAGAAATTGGAATCTTTTTGAACTTGTATGTCTTTTTTAGAATATAGAATTAGGTCATTGGAAATAATTAATAACCTATTTGAACTTGTCATTTGCAGATTCATTTGAAGAAGAGGAATCGATCGAATTCCAAAATATTGGATCCTTTGGTTTAGTACAACAGAAAATCGCATGAACGCATCGAACGACACAAGTTCCTAGAGGTAGATGCATCCGAGAGGTATGATCCCATACGAGTAGATTCGATCAACTTCAATAGTGAGTGGGTGACAGGTATCGAAGGGGAAGCATACGAGCATAGTTCAAAAAAACGCAAAGCGGTTCTTATTTTCAGGACATTCATGGCCATCATACATTCAAGTATCACACATTCATGGCCATCATAATGGATATTGCCTAGGTATATCATGACACTCCAAGAATTATTAAGCTTGGAGTTTTAGGAACTACATATAGTCATATACTGATATACATATCAGTAAAGGAAATAAGGAATAAATGTGATTTTACACAAAAAAGGAATAAATGTTATCAAAAGGTAACATAGACACATACTTCCAAAAAGTGCCACTATAGCGGCCTGGCAGGGCATAGCGCTAGGCACTATGCACCAAGGTTCCAGATCCAGATCGGATCCTGATAGATCTTATGCAGATCAGGCCTATTGGTCTTATCCCGATCCAAAAAAACAATTATAAATAAAAATTATTTATTTTAAGACCCTATAAAATTTTATAAACATATTTTTGCCATAAATTTATACATTGATCCATGAAAAGAGTTATATTATTTTTAATATAAACTTAAAACTCCCCCACTCTTAAGACTTCATGTTTGTTTTTAAACAAAATGAATCTTTATTTATAGACCAATCTTCTTTATGCCTTTTGAATTCTATCGATGTGGGACTAAAAAAGTGTACATGTGTTAAATAAATTAACGAGTTTTCTTTGTACTTTTTATAAAGTCTATCAATATGGGACTAAATAAAGTGTGCATGTGCTAAATAAATTCCTTTATATAAATTATAGTGTTCTTTGTAATTTTTATATCATGTCAATATGGAACTAAATAAAGTGTATATGTGTTAAATAAATAAATATTAGTCTTACAATGAATTATAAGGTGTTATAAATTAAAATAAATATATGTATTATAATAATTTTCTATCTAATACATTTCAAAAAAAAATTAATTGATTATTTTATTATCAAGCCTATATTTTAGGGATTGATATATAAAAATACTTTTATTTTACTTAATTTTAAAATCATTACAAAAAGGCCACTGCCGCAAAAGAACCGACATAGCAGTTAAACGGTATAGATCTACTATTTAGAAGTATGCATAGAGTCATAGTAGATTTTAACAAATTAAACTTGAAAATTGCATATATTATGATACTTCTATAAAAATAGTATAATATCAAAATCGTATATAGTACCTGCAGGCGTAATTTGTCTACTTCAATTGTAATCAGTGATCCTAAGTCTCCAGAGAGAACATCCAATGCCGCAGTATATTTTCTTTGTTGTTCCAATATAGAAATATATGTTAAAACCGCTGGAACATATATAGAAATTACTTGCCATACAATTCATGGAGACTAACAGAAGAGGAAAAAACACTTCTGCATATAATAGAGAGACAGACCGCCTTATGCAAAGAGGAAAAAAACATATTACCAACTAAACACACCTTCTGTCTTGTGCAAGCCATATAAAGTTATATGCCTTTTGATCAAAGCCTCTGCAAGCTGCAAAAGTTTATCTTCACCATTGCCAAAAAGCACCTAGAAATAAAAATATAAAATGTCAAAAAAAATCAATACATGTTAATTTCAAGTTTAAAAGGCAACGGGTGAATAGAAATATTATAGATTCAAACAAACAACTTGATGTGAAAATATAAATAGATGGAAATTCTTGATTTTTTTTGTTAAAATTAAATTCCATTAATAGATGAAAAAGACACATAGCCATAGTTTAGAAAGTGCTGCTGCTTTAAGCGGGCTAAAGCTCCAAAGTAGTCTAGAAAGAGTGCTTTTCCTAAAGCAAGTAATCGGGCAAGTGGACAGGGAATGACTAGAATTGTGGGGAATAGGAAGATAAAACCCTATTCCCAATTTTTTATTTCTATTTAATCTATTTTTTAATTATTTTATGGGTTATTGGTTAAATGGATCCGCTTAACTCGGCCAGCGCCTGAAGGTCAATCGCCTGAAAGTTCTGACCCGCATGAGCGCCTAGGCACTTGATGAAAAACCTCGATTCTGTTTATAGCCTCCTTTGTGAATAATGTCATTGGTAACCTCTCCACGATGCCCCATTGTGGAAATGCTTCATATGCAATGAGATAAATCTTCTCAGGTGGTTCCTTGTAATATGAATTGGTGTATCACAGATCATGTCCCAGCTTCTATCACAGATTAACATTACCTAAAATAATCTGAAATCTCCTTAAATTTTGATGTAGAAGCCTTTGAACTTTTGAATCTGGAAATGGCCTTCAGCTGACTAGCTCCCCATCTGTTCCCCATCATATATGTCATTGCTCTAATTGTTGGTAGATCACTTCGAAGTGTCAGCTCTGGAATGTTGTTTTTGTCTAGAAATTGTATTGCCTCCCTTCTAATCCTAGAAATGTTGCAATGTTGCATCCTTGCAGTGTTGCATTCTGTGTATTTTGTTTGTAGAAATTCCTCTCCATTTACCCTGCTTAGATCTTCATTCCTGCGGAAATGTTTCCATATTTCTGCAGCACTTGCCATCTTTGTTGTTTTTCCTTGCTTGATTTTGCTCTCTTCCTACACTAGAAATGAAGAATACTCATTCCAGTTAAAAAAACTCTTGCTGAAGACCTAATGAACTCAATCGAAATTCCATGGAAATGAGTTCTGAGCTGATGGGTGATGAAAAACTATTATTGATTTATTTATTTCTTTTTATTTTTGGTCTATTATTCTGAAAGTTATTTAAATTAAAAAAAATGAAAATAAAGGTAAGAAAATTGTCAATAATCATTTTATCAAAAAAAATAAAAAATAAATTTGAGTTTGGGTGATTAAAATAATAGATAATTATACAAATGGGACACATGATCTGAGAAAAAACTATACCTGTAATTGAATGCTGCAGACAGCCCACAATACAAACCTTTCTTCATTCATAATTTTGTACAGCTTCATTGCTGTCTGACAAAAAAAAACATTTTTTATTAATTAAAAGATAATATATACTCACACAGGTGAATAATGTAGAGATACAGAATAAACAATACCTTCTGTTGTTTGAAAAATGAATACTCATTGACATAACAGTTAAAAAGACCAGTCAGTAGCTCCAAGTTTTTTGAATGTTTGTCTTTCGCACAAGCATACTCATAACAAGATGTTGCCAGTTTTACTGATATAGAAATCAACAGATCAGGATTAAAATACTGAATTATGCAATATTATTAAGAAGGAAAATAAATTATTTAAAGATAAGTATACAAACATTGATCAAGTCGATGAAAGACAATCTGCAATGTACTCAGGGTTAGTTCGTCAATATAAACAGAATCATTAGACTGTAACTGTTCTTTTGAATTCAGGCAAATAGGCAGAGCCTCCTCAAGCTTTCCCATTCGCTCCAAAATAAGTGCCTTGAGAGCCTGTATGAAAAAAATAAAAAATCAACACAATATTAAAGGTATGGATGGATGGATATTCCTCCATAACCAACATGGAACTCTAGTACTTTCTCAATAAAAGTACTATAATCCCGCATTTATTAAGGAGGAATATCCATCCATTCTTATATACAGATATAATGATATATATGTTAGAGTGTGGAGACGTTTTTCATTAAGGACATTAATTATAATTAGAATAATTAGAATTAATGTAGGCCTTTTATGAGCCATTAGAATTAAATAAGTTTAATTCTGTTAAATGTGCTTTAAGTCTTGTAATAGGTATTAGGGTTGCAAACACAAAACGACAACCCTAATCTCCCATATAAGTATCTTGTAATTACTTGTACTCTTTGTGAGAGAGAGAGAAGAAGAGGAGACACCCCGTGGACGTAGGCACATTGCCGAACCACGAAATCTGTTTTGTTCTTGGTTTTTGCTCGGTTTTCTCAGTTTGATTTAAGCATCGATCCTATCAATATACCATATTTTAACACCTATATAATTATTATATATGTCACATACATAAATATATAGCTTTTTACGGTTCCCTAACATATATGCCAAATTGCCAGCAGAGAGAAATATGTCAAACAACATGATGAAACCCCCACATCCAAACCGTGAAATCATGAATCACGTATATAGTACACACCTTAAGTGTGAAGAGCCAAGCAAACCCCAAGACTGGGATTCCAAAGAAGCCTATCACAAATATGGAACATACTAAATCCAAGCTCACATCCTGCATTTCCCAACCAACCTAGCATTGCAGTGCCACCCCATGTCCCTATCACAACTTCAAAACCTAGACAAGAAATATTTCGCTAGATTTATCTCAAGGTTTAAAAACAGTCTAACAGACCATCATGGGAACCTCAAAAACTACGATCTTAACGTGCTCATTTAAGTTATGCCAAATTTCTGAAAAATGTCAATATAATTGTCAAACATTTAAAAACTTACAGGATAACTGGATTGGCAAGTATTCTTTAAAAACCATTAAAATCATTTTAATGGCCATTACATTCATTCTGATATAATCCTAGTAACGATTAACTACATTATGTTTGGATCTTAATACCTATGATAACTGATGAGCCTACCCCAATAGTTTAAATGAAAAATAAAATTATCACTGGCATCCAAAATACCCTCTTATTTTTACTCATCCAGTTCTACTGCCTACTGCCTAGTAGTATCTAACTTATCTCCATATATTCCAAACTTACTTCCTACTTTGTTCCAAACTTTTGAGACTTAAAAGTGTTCCTCAATAATTCATCTATTAGCATACGCATTGGAACCACATCAACTAATAAAAAAATATTTAACTTCAATTCCCAACTCATTCTTAAGTAAATCATTATTATTTATAACATAATTTTCAACTTGGGATTACGAGAAAGAGAGCGCGTTAAAAAAAAACTTACGAGAGCATAGGGAAAATTGGGGTACTTGAAGAGTAAAGTATTGGAAAGCTTTAGAGCTTGTTTAAACTGACGCGAATCAACGGAATCCCATATTGGCTTCACCTTCCTCTCCGGTATCCCTCCTGCAAATCCAAACTTGGTTGACATCACATGCAGATAATCGCCTCGAACAAGATTTTAGGGTTTCGTCTCTTACTAAATAATCCGATTCCGGTGGGAATTTTATATGTTAATTTTTATGAGTATTCATAAATAGACCCGCAATTATAGTTTAATTACTAATAGGTCCTTATTTTAAAGGAGTGGGAATCAGCTTGAAAAATAAAACAAAAACCAAACCACGATCGGTCTCGCATAGCTGGAAACAATGTCTACCGCATCGGCACCGGTCCTTCCGATGACGGTGGGTCAACCGACAGAATCGACAGCTCAACAGACCTCTTCATCGTCCTTCGCAATCCGTCAATTTCTCTCTCGATTAACCGAAGCAATCCGGCGATCCGTCTCGAATCGCCGTCCATGGTCCGAAGTTCTCGATCGGACCGCTTTCTCTCGACCAGACTCCATTTCAGACGCCGTGACGCGGATCCGGAAGAACCTATCGTACTTCCGTACCAACTACACCAACGTCCTTGCTATCATTCTCATCTGTACGCTCTTGTCGCATCCATTCTCCTTGCTTCTACTGCTCTGCCTCCTCGCCGCATGGTGCTTCTTGTATCTATTCCGACCATCCGATTCATCCTCGCCTTTGGTGATCATGGGGCGGCAGGTGTCAGAGAGGGAAACTCTTGCCGGACTTTTAGTGTGCACGATTGTGGTGCTTTTCTTGACATCGGTGGGAAGTTTGGTCATGTCGGCCGTGGGAATTGGTTCTGTAGTTGTGTCCCTTCATGGGGCGTTCCGGATGCCGGAAGATTTGTTCATGGAATACGAAGAGGTTTCTGGTGCTGGAGTGGCGGGAATGGAGAGTGATAGTAGAAATAGAGGTTTCATGTCATTTCTTGGAGGTGCGGCGAGTTCTGTTGCGGCAGCTGCTGGAGGCGCTCAGGGAAGGGTTTGATCGCCGATCTAGGTATGATGAGCTTCTAGATCTGTTATGGTTTGTTATCACATCTAGCTGTCTAGGAGTTTTTCACGGAAATTTAGATTATTTTACTGAAGTTATTAGAAGTTTTTACTTGAAATCTAGGGTTTTTAAACCAATATTTAGGAATTTTTTGGGGAGATTTTTCTTCCTTACTGAAATGAAAATTGGGAAGAAAAATAGCCCATCTTGGTTTGTATCTTTGTTTTCGCTCTATGAATAGTTTAGCCACAGAAATGCAGTGTGTGCAAGCTTGGAATTATTTTCCTTGAAAACTTGAATTACTTGGGTTGAGATTAAATTGCAGATTTAAATGTATGATTTTAGTCATTTTTTACCTGTTCTCTCTTTCTTATTGGATTCCTCTAGGATTGTATTCATGGGATGTTCTTTAAAGAATTATTGGAAAAAAAATACAAATATTTGCATCTCAATATTCCTGATAGAATTAACATATAGCTAGATTTATAGTATATATCTTTTAAAATCCTACAACAATAGCTACAAGCCTATAAGGAACCATAGATTTAATATAACTTTAATTGTAACTTGTAAGAAAGGTTCCTAAGAAAGGAAGGAATCCTTTTTTCTTTGATAATGGTAAATTTTCATTAGAAATTAAGTAGTTCTTGCCCAGTTTTATAAATATAAACAGAAAATTAAAAACCCCTTCCCAGCCAGCACTACTCAAAAGTATGCAAGGACCTCTAGGGGAGGTGACACAGCAAAAACAGATAACATATAGACAATAAACCAAAAGTAAGTTAGCTCTTCCATTGTCCATAGACAATAAAGGAAGAAACCATAGTGCTAGAGAGATGTAAGGCAAATATCTATAGGCCATGATATGTCATGCCTAAAGACTTTAATCAAATGAACACAGTTAGGATTTTTTTGCAAAAGACAAGACAAAGATACATTAAGGATCCGAGCTTGAATTCATTCAAACTTAACTCGCAGGCATCCTGTTCTATGTGGAAGAGCATTGGTGCCCAAAAGTTTATATCTCTGTTGGAAAAGATTGCACATTCTTATAAGGAAAGAATATCGACTATCCAGACTAGGAAAGTTGACGAGCCTCCAAAACACATTTCTCAATTGTGATATCATTAAAAGTGTTCTATGGAAAGTCCTAAATATTCCAGAACAACTCTATTAGCCATATGAAGGCATAATTAAAGGCTAATACTCAATACTCAATAGGGTTTTTGTTTTTTGTTTTTTTTCCCCTCTCAATACTCAATAGGTATCTATTTAACTAATGGTTATTAAATGAATTCTGCTATTTAGTAATTTCATTCAAATGTATGAGAATAAATTATATCGTGAATTCTATTTTTGATAGACAACTACTTAATATATAATTTGAATCTACCTTATTATATATTAAGTATTAAGTACACATAAATAAGAAATTTCTTCTCCTGAAAAAAAAATCCAAATATTTGTATTAAGATCAGAATTCATGATCTCATACAATTTTGAGGTGTCCCTTTGAGTATTAGAAATGGATGTTTTCATTGTCTACTCAATATGACTTCAACTTATCTTTTTCAACTATTTGTTTAATTAATATCCAGGAAACTAGTGTATCTACTTCAAATTTATGACCTATTTTGATAACTATCTCTCTTTACTTGTTGACAATGATTTGTCAAATATCCTAGATATGACACATGTATGAATTCCTTTGTCTTTGTTGAATTCATTCTGAATCCCATTCTTCATTTCCAGCATACAACTATGATGATACCCCGAGTCCTGGACCCAAGCCTCACCAGGTCTTGCGGCGCCCAATCCATGCTCGGACCAAGACGATCCGGTCTTGAGAGGCACGAGAGCCCAACAGGGGTTCAGGCTACTGTTCTGAGGCCCTAAACCGAATTAGTACCAGACAGGGCGGGCGGCAGATGCCTCGTAAGCCAACCCAAAGCTTTCTGGCCTCGGAAACTGGACATGCCCAATTTCAGTATGCCGGTCTAAGTAACCAAGAGACTAGAAAAGAGACCAGAGGGATCCTAATAGGGTTGGCAATTATTGAGAGTAGAGAGTGAGAGATTAAGGAACCCATCATTAAACTATATACAAACCATGATCAGGATTGTTTGACTTTTTAGTGTTTTGTCCCACGGAAATCTGACGCAAATTGCAAATATTAGCTTATAATCTTATATGAGCAATTGGGGTTTTCTGCTTATAATGATGTAGTTTGGGATGAGTAAAAAATCTTGAAACAACTCTTACCAAGCACGAATATGTAGTAAAAATAAATATAGATTATTCATTATGGATAGTGATGATCCTCGATCCACTAGAGTAGCCCAACAGGAACATCAACGGATCAGGCTTATATGGAGAAGTATTGATGATACCCCCGAGCGGCCTAAGAACATCCCCAGGTCCGTTCGGCCCAATCCCGACCTGACATG
Organism: Zostera marina; assembly: GCA_001185155.1. Lineage (NCBI taxonomy): Eukaryota > Viridiplantae > Streptophyta > Magnoliopsida > Alismatales > Zosteraceae > Zostera > Zostera marina. The sequence goes on along the minus strand of LFYR01000915.1, from coordinate 536,344 downwards.
AGGGGTAGAAGTAGGTCCATAAATACCAACCTCCTAAGAAGAGGGAGGACAAACACTTGACAATTGTATTAGAGAGAGAGAGAGGTTGTGTAAACCCATCACCAGCTATACATCATCAGATAGATTTAAATAGACAGGATGATGTGTTTTATTTATATATACATCAAAAAAATTACCGACTGTAATCTGAAGAAAAGTGTATACTAGACATAAACAAACTATTTACACTTTACACAACTACAAAATACATAGAAGGTGAGCTATCAAGAAATACAAGGTAATAGTTCTAATACTAAGTATAAAAAACCTAAACCCAAGATATTAAGGACCATTTATAGTTTTGTACAGACGCCTATATATATAATAATACTCACTGATCATTTCGAAAGCAGGGTGAACCTTCAGCAGCATCAACAAAATGTATCAAAAATGGATGTATAAACTGACTGAATTCACCAGAGCACCAAACCCATCAGAAAATCAACTCCTAACTGTTGCCTTCGTCAGAATTTTATCTCCCTGGCAAGAAAAAGAAGAAAAATATGCATGTTTTGAGATAACCTTCAATTTTACAATTATCCATCAATTCCTTTATGAATGTCATTTGCACTTAAATCATACCGAGATCATTGAAATAAAATTCTTTCAACTCCACTCCTTGTGTAAAGTGGGATTCCATGAAATTTAGATCTTGCCCTGTTCCAGGATATGGCTGTTGTGAGAGATCTCCTCCAACAAATTCACTTGTATCAAATTCTGAATCCATTAATGATGACCCGAGATACTGAGTGGCTTGATAATCTTGGTTTAACTTTGGATCCATATCTATCGTCCTTATTACCTCGTCTATATCGAACATATCAGGGAGATCTTCCAGATGAGGATCTGATTCATCCTTGTCTAATTCTTCCTTTTTCAGAGGTTGTAATTCTTCAACTTCTGGAATCTTCATCTTGGATTCTGATTCTTGTCTTTTATCATCTCCTTCTTTGGTAAGCTCAGTTTTATTTGACCCGTGATCTTTAACAACAGACGAGCAAGCTGGATTTTGGACCATTACAGAGTCTGTTGAATCAGATGAATCTAAAGACTTTGTGAAAGAAGAACTGCTGCTGCTGCATTCAGGAAGATTAAGTCGAGCTGAAGAACCATACATAGCCTTGGCAGCCTCATCATAAGCAAGTGCAGCTTCTAGAGAGGTGGGAAATGTGCCCAACCAAAGACGGTGTCCACGGTTTGGTTCTCTAATTTCAGTAACCCACTTGCCCCATGTCCGCTGTCTAACACCTCGGTAATTACAATTAGAGTTCTCAGGACCACCTTTCCCCTTCATGCACCCTTTTTTCGATCCTTTGGCTGGCACCTTATGTATTTGCTGTCTATCACCATCTTTAGAATTTTCCAATTGCCTGTTAAGTTGCTTCCATTTGGCAAGTGTTATCGATATCGAATCAGGTCCATTTTGCCTGCTCCTCCTTCTCTTCTTTCTATGAAATTATATAGCATAAAAAATAGTTTAAAACAATAAATCAAAAAAAATCCTGATCATACAAACTTCATAATTCGGATAAAATCTGTAAAAAATATTGAAATCAAATATGATTAAATTGAAACTAACTCTACAACGAAAACTATCATATGAATGTTGTTTGCAACAGGGGGCATGCATATTTTGAGTTTTTGAATCCATACTTATTATCATCATTATGCTGACGAAACCAAAACAACAGTATCTATGCAAGATCCCTCCATAGTATTAGAGCACAGTTTCATACCAGAAATCACAAAGGTAAAACTTCCAATCAGAGAGCAAGTTGTCCAAACATATTCACATAGAACAAATACAAATCAAAATGATCACAAGTGAAAACACAATGTTCGCCTAATTTCTTGTGATAACTAATCCTAAACCCTACATCATAGTCCCCTCAAACCTAATTCGACCATCCTGAACCACAAATTCTCCTATTTTTCTCCAATTCACGATCCGATTAAAAAATGAAGGGTCAAGTCCTTCCAACACAGTAGTTAGTTACACATAGGTTACAGAACCAAAATCAACCAAACAATCTTATCATTTTCATTCAATATCTAAGCTCTAAATAATGTAAAAGCCTCGATCGAAACGATTTAAAAATATATATATAAAAAATCAAAACAGATCGTAGAAAGAACACAACAAACCTCTCATGTTCTGTCATTGCGACACCAACCGATCTCCGAAACAACCTCGCTAGAGTTCTCGATTCCTTCGATTTGATCTCTCTTTCGCGCGCTCTCTGTTATTCTCCTTCTAGAAGTCTAGGGTTTTCTACTGATGCGTTTAAATCAATCACAAAGCTAATCTCAAGTATTTATAGGTTGACACGTCCATTGAAATTCCCAGTCGCACGCATTTTCCAAAACTACGCAACTGGGATAAGACCAATGACGTGTTCATGTTGCTTATCTAACAGCCACGTGGCTTTCAAATACTTTTCATTTATTGTTTTATTCTTCGGGTCCAAGTTAGGAATTAGGAAGACTAATTTGATATTAATCCGACCACTTCTTTACATACGATCACCCTTTAAATTAATATCTGGTGAGATATTTCATTTTAATATATCTAAAAAACCGATCGTCTATATTCAAAATTTGTACCATTTTCGCAGGACTTGTTTCAATCCGTAAAATGCATGTAGAAGGTGACATACATGTCAACCATGGTATCAAATATAACACCATGGTATCAAAGATGACATACATGTGATCAATTGGTATCAAATATAACACCAAGCAATTCTTTTTTACTAGAATATTTCTATTCTATTACAATATTTTCTCCACTTTCTCAGATCGACTCCTAAGGATGTTTATACATTTTCCTATTAGGTCGGGTCTCTTATTAACCTTTTGGGTCGGACCTAACCCGATCAGGTTAGTCGAGTCGGATAAGACTTACTAGGCCAAGTGGGCTTGTTGGACTGGTTCGGAGGTGGACCTGGTCTGATAGACCAGGGGTATTATCACAGAGATTTTATTCCATTAATAGAATTTCTCTTCAATTTTCTTAATCTATAGAATGGTCTGATAGACCAGGGGTATTATCACAGAGATTACTCTAACGATGGGAGTTGAGATGAGGTTGATGAAAAGAATCGAGAGAATGAAGTTGATCAATAGAATGGAAACTCTATTAATTGTTGTAAAATTCAGGGTACGAAATTTGTTCCGATGTAACTATTGATATATTACATGACTCTGATATATCATTCGAAGATAGATGTTTTTATATTTTGTAAAAAAGTGAATTTCGTTATTAGTATATTTAATTCTTAAACCTTTCAATTTTTGTTGTCTTATTTATAGATTTGAGCTTTGTTATTAGAGCTTTGAATAGATTTAAGAAAACGATTGACATGATTAATTTTTTATATTAATTTTTCCTTTTCCGATGCACTGACACTATCCATATTCCACACTGCCATACATGACTTGAGGAGTGTGTGTTGGAACTTGGGAATAACAAAGAAAGCCATTGCCCAATCAAATCCTACCATCTTCAAATCAATTTCATCCTCATCAACTTTTTTTTCATTTTCTATTTCCAATGGATGTATATCTTTTCTTTTAAAGATTGGTATAACCATTTTTTTTATAATAGGTTACAGAATTGTCAACCTCCAATATATATCATAATATATGTAAGTGAAAATATACATTGCCTCATGGTATCAGAGGGGCGAATCAATCTGGATTGGTATAACCCACATACAGTGAATTTGACTAACTTTAAATAAATAGATAAATAAATAAATATTAATTTTTTATTAATTTATTTATTCATCGCAATTGTCGTCGATTAGAATTTAGAAGTCATGCCTTCGAATTCCTCGGCATCTAGCAAACAAGACGTCATGGCCGGATCGACTCATCGACGGTGTAGATCTCGATTAATCCAGCACATCTCAGCCCCAGTTGAGACCGTATGGTCGATCCTCCGCCGCTTTGACAAGCCACAGAAGTACAAGAGGTTTATAAAGTCATGCACTCTCTTAACTCCTCACGCATCTATCGGCGCAATTCGGGAAGTCGAAGTGATATCCGGACTACCGGCCGTGAACAGCAGGGAACGGCTGGAGGTTCTGGACGATGAGAGACATGTTATAAGCTTCAGGATAATCGGTGGGGAGCACCGATTGGTGAATTACTCGTCGTCGACGAGTGTTAATGACGATGGGAGTGGTGGGTCGGTGGTTGTGGAGAGCTATGTTGTGGATGTTCCCGATGGGAACACGCCGGAGGATACTCGGGTTTTCGTTGATACGATTGTCAGCTGCAATTTGCTTTCTCTGAAAGAAACGGCGGAGATGATCGAATGCTGTTAATTAATTAATTAATTAGTTGTGATATTTATACTTGAACTCTTGAAAGTATTTTTTATTAATGATAACTTGACATAGTATTATTTATTACAATTTAAGCCCATTTAGCAATCAAAGACATCAAACCGGTTCCGATGAGAAGACAAACGTTAACTTCGATCTGAAGAGTTCGACTGTTCTGAACCTTTGGGTTCATAAAATCAGCAACAAGCAAGTCCACAAGAGCCATGTAAATCAATATACCTGCTGCAGCAGAATCTAAGATACCTTGGACGATCAGAGAAGTAGTACTGTTTTCATTGTAACTCGATGATATTCCCATTCCGATTCCGATTCCAACCGGAGTTGTCAAAGAAAAGAAAAACACCATTGTCGCTATTGTCTTCCACTTGAATCTTGCCTGCATTCACATTATATATGTATATAAGACTAGCTTCAAGTGAGATATTTATAAGATATTAGATATCAGTCGTTCGTTTTATTTTTCGAATTAAATTTTTTTAACACAACTCGATTACCTCAGTTGGTAATAAGGTTGTAAATGGGCCGGGTTTGAGACGGATGAGTTGGACCCGAATCTATGAACTTGGCCCGGGTCTGGGCCGAGTCCGGGTCCAAAAAATAATTTTTTTGCCTAAAAAATAATTAATAATTAATAAATTTCAGTTAAAAAAATAGTATGTTAGGTCAATAATATTTAAGTTCAACTTCAAAGTCTAAGTCTAAAATAACTTGAAAGTCTAAAACCCTAATATTGGTGAAAGTGTGAGGTGTGAGTAAGTAATAAATAATAATGGTGACATGGTAAAAGTGTAAAAGTGAAACCTTAATATTGGTGTATTTATATTAAACTCTTAAGTTACAAATATATTATACAATATATATTAAAATATTTATACTTAAACCCCTAACTTACTAAAATATAAATATATTTTTTTCTAACATTTAAAATAGCCGGGTCTGGGTCCAGCCGGGTCTGGCTAATCTGGACCCGGACCACTAAATGACCGGGTCCGGACCCGGCCATCCGGATCCAAACTCTTTAACGGGTCCGAAATTGGTCCCAGACCCGAGCCTGGATGTTCGGATCGTTGACAGCCTTAATTGGTAACAATCATTATTAAAGTGATTCGACTGATAGAGGTTTAGGGTTTAAATCTAGTGTATGTACTTTAATTAATTTTTATTTACTTATGTATCACGTAACTTGTAAAAAAAAGGTTTATTTAATTACCATAACTATACATCCTCCCATCCCCATTCCTTCGAAAAATTGATGGAAACAAAGAGCAATAAGAAGCGGCCGAATAGTGGATGGAGTGTTAGATGTTCCTAAAGAGATTCCGATGATCACGGAGTGGACCACAATTCCCAATTCCAAAACCTAGCGACAATGACCCATTGATCTTGTTCAGTTTCATCAGTCTAAATTAATATTCGATCGAATAATTAAAATCACGTCAATATAAGATCAAATCAATCGATTATATAAACCTGTGAAACCACGCGGTGTCTGATTATGAGAGGATCAAAACCACTTGTTTGATCTAAACCTTGTTGTTCAGTGTCTGGTCCATTCTTCTGATGGAATCTATTGAAGTAGCCAGTTGCGAAGCAATCGATGAACAAGGTTCCAATTGCAGCCAACATGGCTACAAACCCAGCGAACGGAAACTTGTGCCACGGATCATCAGGCAAACATTCAGAACCCAATCTTTCGAAAGATTCCGGAAGGATATGGATGAATCCGGTGGCAAGAATTACTCCGGCCGCAAACGCTTTGACCAAGAAGAAAAAGTTTGACTCTGGCTTTAGAAATGCCAAGGTGTTCCCAATTATGGGTGCAAGGATTCCTATAGAGCCTGAAAAGAAGATGGTGAAGATCGCCACGATCTTCAGTTTCCGAGCAGTCGAGCTATCTTCCACAAAGTCATCACTGGCACAGTCGTCGTCGGATTTTCCAAATGTTGAGAAAAGTTGTAATTGAAATGAAAGTAGAAGAACAAAAAACGCAACTCTGAAGCTCTTCATTTTTATTTTCGTTGGTACAATAATTGAACTAAGTTTGAAGACTATTTATTTAGGTACACTCGTTGGATTTATATGCCACATTTATTGATTTATTAAATCTTGATCAATAATGTCGACATAAGTTGTATTAGAATATTATGATAAAAAAAAGTCAATAAATTATATGCGATTTGAAGTTCATCTCCAATAAACCCAAAAACGCTTGTGAAATCTTGACCTTACCTCGGGATTAGTGTAAGGTGGATAGAAGAAAAAAATTCAGATGAAATAGATGAACAATCAAGATTTTATAAACGTTTTTGAACTTACCTAAGAGAGACTCATCTGAATATTGTTCTATATAAATTAAAGTACGTGTGTATACTATAAGTACTTTTTTGTGACACTTGATGAATTAATAATCGTTGATTTATGGTAATTACAATAGTAAATAAATTCAAAATTTATTTGACAAGTTATTTTATTCAAATCTAATACTTCAAGATTATAATCAAATCTGGATTTCATTTTAAATTACCACAAGATTAAAGTACATATATTAAAATTCGAATCATAAACATTCAGCCACCTTAAGAGTGATTGCGACCAACTTATCAGTTAATCCAGTTGTATAATCTAAGATCAAGGTAATTATAGATAGTATATAAAATGATTGGACTGATAAAGATTCAGGGTTTAAATCTCAGTGTATATACATCAATTAATTTTTATTTGCTTATGTATCATTACCTTGTAAAAAAAAGGTTTATTTAATTACCATAACTATGCATCCTCCCATCCCCATTCCTTCGAAGAATTGATGGAAACACAGAACAATAAGAAGTGGTTGAATAGTGGATGGAGTGTTAAATGTTCCTAAAGAGATTCCGATGATCACGGAGTGGACCACAATTCCCAATTCCAAAACCTAGCGACAATGACCCATTGATCTTGTTCAGTTTCATCAGTCTAAATTAATATTCGATCGAATAATTAAAATCACGTCAATATAAGATCAAATCAATCGATTATATAAACCTGTGAAACCACGCGATGTCTGATTATGAGAAGATCAAAACCACTTGTTTGATCTAAACCTTGTTGTTCAGTGTCTGGTCCATTATTTTGATCATGATGCAGGTGGAATCTAATGAAGTAGCCAGTTGCGAAGCAATCGATGAACAAGGTTCCAATTGCAGCCAACATGGCTACAAACCCAGCGAACGGAAACTTGTGCCACGGATCATCAGGCAAACATTCAGAACCCAATCTTTCGAAAGATTCCGGAAGGATATGAATAAATCCGGTGGCAAGAATTACTCCAGCTGCAAACGCTTTGACCAAGAAGAAAAAGTTTGAGTCTGACTTTAGAAATGCCAAGGAGTTCCCAATTATGGGTGCAAGGATTCCTACATAGCCCGAAAAGAAGATGGCGAAGATCGCCACGATCTTCAGTTTCCGAGCAGTCGAGCTATCTTCCCCAGAGTCATCCCTGGCGCAGTCGTCGTCGGATTTTCCAAATGTTGAGAGAAGTTGTGATTGAAATGAAAGTAGAAGAACCAAAAATGTCACTCTGAAGTTTTCATCTTCGTTGGTACACTAATTGAACTAAGTTTGAAGTCTATTTATTTAGATACACTCGATGGATTTATATGCCACATTTATTGATTTAGACACACCTATGTTTGAATTTTAAGCCTTGATCAATAATGTCGACATTAAAGGAATTAAATGTTGATTAACACAGTAAAATAAACACTGGATATTGTAATCATATTATTATCTGTTTTGAACTTAGATATCATTATCTGTTAAGTTTTTAATGTGCAGATAATTACCCCAAGACACATGCACATCATAATAGAAAGCTTGGGGGTCAAAGTGCAAAAGTTTTAAGAAAGAATTAATTAAAGTGATGGGCCAATTGTCATGGGCCAAGCTACGTGGGCTCAATATTAGTTTAACTAAATAGATATTGTTATACAAACAAATATATGTTATTAGTAGTTGTTAAATCAGTTAGTTAAACTAATGAGTCTGTATAGTATAAAACAAAGTGTAAACTCTTGATTGCAATCAATTCGATTACATTAGAGTTAATTGAGTTTAACTCATAATCACTTTCGTAATCACCCCCAATTATTAACTCGACAGTTAAGTCGAGAAACCCTACTTCTTTCCCCCTTTCCACTCCCGTCGGCTTACATCAACTCTCCGGGATTCTGCCGGACATAACAAGCTGCAATCGCCGACCTCCTTTGGTAAATAAGATGGTATGAGTCGATGAAAATGTTGATCGCGAGTCTCCATCAGCTTCAGCAACCGCAATGTCAGACTCAAGCAACAAAGAGAAAGATCATAGGGAAGGAAGTTCTTCAAATTCAAGTGCTGATAGTCAAGAAAAGTACTACCGATTTCCCAAAAATAAAAGAAACAGGAAACCAATAAAGAAACAAGGAAAAGAGGTTAGTAGATTTTCTAGAAAATCCCCATATTTCCTTACTGCAGGGGATCATCCTGGGGCTCAGATGGTGCAAGAAAAACTTACTGGAGAAGAAAATTACGTATCATGGGCAAATTCAATAAAGCTTTCACTCGTCTCAAGGAAGAAGACAAGTTTCATTAATGGAAAAATAAAAAAGCCCATAGATGAAACAGGGGAGCACTATGAGGATTGGTAAATGCTCAATGGATTGGTATTATCCTGGATAATTAACAGTGTAAGCCTCCAAATAGCCTCAACACTCATTCACACAGGAACAACCTATGGTGCTTGGGCAGAACTCCAAGAGAGGTATAAACAGAAGAATACGCCAAAAACAAATCAACTAAGGTATAAGATAAATACCTTATGTCAATCAAATGAATCTGTCTCAGTTTTTTTTGATAAGTTTAAAACTCTGTAGGATCAATTTGTTGAGATAGAAAAACCTGAATGCAATTTTTGTGAAATATGTTCTCCAATTTACAATAATTAAGAAATTGGAGAAAGATAAAATTCATTAATTCTTGTTATGATTTAATGATGAATTTATGACTCTTAGGAGTCAAATACTAGCATAACTCGAACTTCCATCAATGAATCAAGTGTTTTGTCTAGTTATACAAGAGGAAAAACACAAAAACAATTTTAGGGATAAAATAGGTGGAGAAGCTACTGCCCTATTCTCCAAGAAGATTGAAAAAAAAGAACCAAGAAAAAAGGAATGTATAGTAAAAATGAAAAAAAATTAGATACAAGGTATTTTTGTGATAACTGCAATTTCTTTGGACATACAAAGGAACAATGCTTTCATCTAATAAGTTTTTCGATTGATAAGAAAAAATTCAAAAAGAAAGAAGATTAAAAGAAAGTTGCTACAGAAAGTGCAAATCAAGCCTCAACTTCCACACCTATGCAAAGCTTGACCAATGAGGAGTTGCCAATGCTCAGATTTTTTAAACAAATCCTCTGGTATGAGTTATTCATTTTATTCATCAAATTATAAAAATGTTTGGATAATAGATACTGGAGCATCCCAACATATGACTGGGAATCTCCAACTGTATGATAAAACTCCTAAAGAGGATATTGAGCATTTTGTCACCATACCAAGGGATGAAAAATGCAAAGTAACCTCAAGAGGAGATATCACAATTTTTAAGAATATTGTGCTTAAAAATGTTTTATACATTTCACAATTCAAGGTTAATTTAATTTCAGTAAATAGATTAGCCTTGGATTCAAATTTGAGTATCATATTTAATGAAATAAAACATTTCTTCGGGAACAGTATCAAGTGACAGAAATGTTGAAGGATTTTTCTCAAATATGTGAATGAAATGTAGCCGAAAATGCAATATAGACGACGTCTGCCCAGTTCCAGGCGCGGCACCCATACCCAAGATCATCATCGCGATCTTGGGAGAGGACGTGTGGGATCGCCGAGAAGCGACACGGCGTGCTAGCTCATGTTGAAATATCAACATATATTATGAATAAAATTCTATATGTTCTATCTAATTCTAAACAAAAAAGTTACCCATTGGTCAACTTTTTTGTTTAGATTTGGAACAACAATAAAATCATAGATTTTAGATATAAATAAGTCAATTTTAGGTTTTAAAGACAATCATTTTAAGTTTTACGTGTGGACTCTGATACCTTTAGTCTCTGATATCAAGTGTCCTCTGATACCTAATATGTGCTCTGATACCAAGTGTCTGATGCCAACTATAATATAAGATCAAATTAAACCAAACGATGTTTGATTATGAGAGGATCAAAACCAATTGTTTGATCTAAACCTTGTTGTTCAGTGTCTGGTATTAATTAATTAATGATAATTTGACATAATATTATTTATTACAATTTAAGCCCATTTAGCAATCAAAGACATCAAACCGGTTCCGATGAGAAGACAAACGTTAACTCCGATCTGAAGAGTTCGACTGTTCTGAACCTTTGGGTTCATAAAATCAACAACAAGCAAGTCCACAAGAGCCATGTAAATCAATATACCTGCTGCAGCAGAATCTAAGATACCTTGGACGATCAGAGAAGTAGTACTGTTTTCATTGTAACTCGATGATATTCCCATTCCGATTCCGATTCCAACCGGAGTTGTCAAAGAAAAGAAAAACACCATTGTCGCTATTGTCTTCCACTTGAATCTTGCCTGCATTTACATTATTTATATAAGACTAGCTTCAAGTGAGATATTCATAAAATATTAGATCTCAGTCGTTAGTTTTATTTCTCGAATTAAAGTTTTTTTAACATAACTCGATTATCTCAGTTGTAACAATCACTATTATAGTGATTCGATTGATAAAGGTTCAGGGTTTAAATCTCAGTGTATGTACTTTAATTAATTTTTATTTACTTATATATCACGTAACTTGTAAAAAAAAGGTTTATTTAATTACCATAACTATACATCCTCCCATCCCCATTCCTTCGAAGAATTGATGGAAACACAGAGCAATAAGAAGCGGCCGAATAGTGGATGGAGTGTTAGATGTTCCTAAAGAGATTCCGATGATCACGGAGTGGACCACAATTCCCAATTCCAAAACCTAGCGACAATGACCCATTGATCTTGTTCAGTTTCATCAGTCTAAATTAATATTCGATCGAATAATTAAAATCACGTCAATATAAGATCAAATCAATCGATTATATAAACCTGTGAAACCACGCGGTGTCTGATTATGAGAGGATCAAAATCACTTATTTGATCTAAACCTTGTTGTTCAGTGTCTGGTCCATTCTTCTGATGGAATCTAATGAAGTAGCCAGTTGCGAAGCAATCGATGACCAAGGTTCCAATTGCAGCCAACATGGCTACAAACCCAGCGAACGGAAACTTGTGCCACGGATCATCAGGCAAACATTCAGAACCCAATCTTTCGAAAGATTCCGGAAGGATATGGATGAATCCGGTGGCAAGAATTACTCCGGCCGCAAACGCTTTGACCAAGAAGAAAAAGTTTGACTCTGGCTTTAGAAATGCCAAGGTGTTCCCAATTATGGGTGCAAGGATTCCTATAGAGCCTGAAAAGAAGATGGTGAAGATCGCCACGATCTTCAGTTTCCGAGCAGTCGAGCTATCTTTCCCAGAGTCATTCCTGGCGCAGTCGTCGTCGGATTTTCCAAATGTTGAGAGAAGTTGTGATTGAAATGAAAGTAGAAGAACCAAAAACGCCTCTCCGAAGCTCTTCATCTTCATTGGTACAATAATTGAACTAAGTTTGAAGTCTATTTATTGATTTATTAATGATATTACCACATCTATGCTTGAATTTTAAGCGTTGAATAATGAAGTGTCTGATTCAATCAAATTTTCATAATGTTGATTGACCTTAAACCTTACTCGAATGTCGACATAAGTTGTAATCGAATATTATAATGAAAAAATCAACAAATAATGTGTGATTTAATTCAATATATATAAATTGAAAAAACTTCATAGAAGTTAATCTTTAATAAGCTCAAAAACATCTATAAAATGTTGGTCTCATATTTAAAAATAGTATACCTCGAGATTAGTGTAAGATTGATGAGAAGAAAAAATTCAGATGAAATGGATCGATGGTTCGGATTTCATAAGCGTTTTTCGACTTATCTAAGAGAAGCTCACCTGAAAATTGTTATATATAAATTAAAGTATGTGTGTTAGTGTGTATACTGTAAGTATTTTTTTGTGACACTTATGTCATAGATAATTATATAGAGTAAATAAATTCAAACTTTGACTATTTATTTTATTTAAATCTAATACCTCAAGATCATAATAAAATATCATTTAAATTCTTAATTATCATTGGGAATATGTAAAATTTGAATTAGTTTCTATTGAGATCTATTGTAACCACTGCCACCCCTGTCCCTTCTAGTCGAGCTCCACATCATCATCAATAAAGTCGTAGTTCAGCACCTCCCCCGGCTTCCTTGCGATGTTGCTCGCGTACTGTGGAGGGTTTGGAAGGGGAAGCATGCATGTGTGACGCCACAGTGTATAGGAAAGTCATAAAAAGATAGACACATTGTGGTCACAGGACGGCGTCAGTGGGTGGTGGTGGTGGTGGTGGCGGTGGCGGAAGAGGGTATTCGAGACAGGTGTGCGTTAAGACGTTGATATAGACTGGAGGCATCAGCGCGTAAGGTGTGTGACGATTTACAAAATGTCCGAATGACATTTGCTCGAAAGAAGACGGTGGGATTGGAGGGTTCAACCGACGGTGACTTGCCTGTGGTGGGGTGTAGTAGTCGTCGGAGTTTGCGAGATCGACAAAGTCGACTTTAGGCTCACGGTGACGACTACCTCCAGGCACCAGGCGACCGAAAGATGGTTCGGTTACCGGATAATGGAAATTTTATAAGTGAAAATTTGATTTGTTTAATCCATGATCCATGTAAGTAATGTAACCCTTAATTTTAAAATTGACTAATGTGATCGTCTGGCTGATTTGATTGTGATGTATTGTTAATTCTGATTTGACCACTCAGTGAAAAAGTCAAACCTTATATTGAAACACCTAATTCTAAAATCACCTATAAAACCTATTAAAAATTCTATAAAAGTTTAACATATATTAAAACACCTATAAAATTAATAAACTACCTACCAAAACAACTATAAATCTCAAATGACAACATATTTTATAGATAATAAATAAATTCAAACTTTGACCAGTTAATTATTTTATTCAAATCTAATACCTCAAGATCATAATCAAATCTGGATTTCATTTCAAATTATCACAAGATTAAATTAATACATTAAGACTCGAATCATAAACCTTCAGTTACCTTAAGAGTGATTGCGATCAACTGAGTTAGTCGATTTCGAGTTGTATAATCTAAGATCCAGTCGTATGAAATCTTAGTGCATAAAAAAATTACTGGATGAAATTTGATCGTATTCTCTTCTATAGTTTTCTAGTTAGTCATTTTTATATATAAGTTGGCCGCAAAAAATCTATTTTCTTTTAGTTAAAGATTATGAAGTTTGATTTACAGATTGATAAAATCGACTCGTTGCTGGTAGCGGAATAGAAGGATGGAGCAAATCGAAATCTGGAGAGTGAGAGTGGATGAAACCCTAGAGTCGCAGTATTGAGAGAGTTTGAGTGTAATTATAAAGTTGTTTATTTATGTAAAGGATAATACTACTATCATAAAGGACCAATAACAAAATAACCCCATAAGGGTTAATAAGTAAAAATAACAAACTAGAGTACTATATATACAAGACTATGTAAACATTTATAATTAATCAAATTCATTATAAAGTACTGTATTTCTTCTTTCTTGACTATCTTCACCGATCAACTTCATCTTCTCCGACCTCTCTCCCTAGACCTTCCGCTTCTCAACATGGTATCAGAGCACTAGGCTTTGAACCGCTCCGCCTCTCTCAACTCCCTCTCCCAAATTACCTCAGCCACCTTCCTACAACAAATCCACAACCCACAGGCCTACACCACCAACACCAACATCCAAACACAACCCAACCAAGAATATTCATCCGATGACCTCAATCTTCACCTTCCTGATGGAACCTCCGATAACCCTCACCGACTTCCCACAGCCTACAATATCAACTCCCTTTTCCGAAATCCGATAAATAAAATTGATTATATTTGCTGGAAATCACATTTCCTTCAAGTGCTCAAATTACATGACCTCTCTGCAATAATCAACAAACCAAATCAGACACCAGAAACTGCAACTGGGGAAATCAATCTGGAATATAACAAATGGAGCAAATCTGATCAGTAATTAGTGCTCACTTGGATACGCTCAACGGTGTCACCCTCTGTTCAGGCAATGCTTCTTCATTGCACCACTGCCAAAGAAGCCTGGAATCTACTGGACCCCTTCCTGTCCCCGCTATGTAGTATCCTCTTAAAATCCCTTCGAACCAAGCTACGGGCCACCAAGAAGAAGACCGATGTCTCAATGTTGGAGTATCTGATGGACGTCAGGGCAACGGTTGATGCTCTGCGTGCAACCGGATCATCCATAGAAAAAGAAGAGATCATCGGCTATGTTGTGGATGGCCTGGATGAATCTTATCATAGCTTCTTAACTCACCTTCACTTCAGTCCAGCCTCCTCATTCGACGAACTGGTCAGTCATCTCCTCCAAGAAGAAGATTTACTGAAACGAACAGCCACACCAGCAACAAGTGATACCGCAAAACAATTCGACTCGTTTTACGAGAACCAGCTACCAGCAGAACAATCACTCAAACAATTTCAGGGGCCGCTTCAAAGGACGCGGACGATTCTGCGGCGGCCGCTTCAATGGAGGAAACAATTATAACAACTATCAACATCCTCGCGCACCAACCTACAACCCTCCGCCACCAAATTATAGGCACCCGGAATACTTCAATCCACCACTAATTACAACCCCTGCATCAAATGGCGAGCAGGTATGTCAGATTTATAACATCACTGGTCATAGGACAAGAACCCGCAACAACCGCCGGAACTTTGCCTACAACACCAACCTCATCAGCAACGACATAAACTCACTCTCACTTGGCAGCAGCGCACCATCGGTGTCCTCTGATGGGTCATGGTGCCTTGACAGTGGTGCATCAAACCACATGACAACATCACTCGGCTCATTAATTCTCCGACTCTCATCCATATCAAGGTAATGATACAGTGATGGTGGGAAATGGTTCAAAACATCCCATTCTCAGACAGGGCACTATCTCCCTCTTCACATCTCTTGGGCGCATATCTGTGCCCAATGTCCTATTCGTGCTCGGTCTCTCGAAAAATTTAATTTCAATTCACTCCTTATCCAAGGATCTAAACTGTGTTGTTTTGTTTGATGATCATGAGTTCAATGTCAAGGCTAAGAGCACGGGGACTACTATCATGCATGGCAATAGTGGTAACGGGCTATATCACCTGGAGAACTCCAAGACAGGCGCAACGAAACACGCACTCGCCTGTACGAAAGTCACTCCGGTTGTCTGGCATCGCCGGTTAGGCCATCCGGCACAACCGGTCCTATCTAGCATTCTCAATTCAGTTCCTTCAATCTCTGTCGATCGTCGACCTTCCACCTTACCATTCTGTCAAATCTGCGCACTCAACAAGGCCAAAAGACCAGCTTTTCACCACCGCACCTATACAACCAAAGCACTTCTGGAAATCATCCACCTCGACTTATGGGGACCATCTCCGGTGATCTCCAGAGAAGGGTTTCGTTACTATGCTTGCATAGTGGACGATTTTTCCAGATTCTCGTGGTTTATCCCCTTATCTCTCAAATCAGATTTCTTCCCAAACTTTGTTAATTTCTGTAATACTGTGAACGATCTTTTTTATTTAAAGGATAATACTACTATCATAAAGGACCAATAACAAAATAACCTCATAAGGGTTAATAAGTAAAAACAACAAACTAGAGTACTATATATACAAGACTATGTAAACATTTACAATTAATTAAATCCATTATACGGTACTGTATTTCTTTTTTCTCAACTATCTTCACCGATCAACTCCATCTTCTCCGACCTCTCTCCCTAGACCTTCCGCTTCTCAACAATTTACAAGGTTACATTTATTTATTTATACATATGATTTAAAACGTTAGTGGGCCAAATAAGAATTGGACATGGCCCATTCATATGTTTTGCCATATAAGAATGATATAACCTGAAAACAAACTCATATTCACAAACAAACATTAAACAAAAGATCTTGTTTGATCATAAGATGATCATGAAATATTCATTTTTAGGATTTTATATTTCAACACAAATTGATATTCAAATTAGTACTGCTACACTAATACTGGTATTAATGTTTTAATCTAATTAATATATAAATGAGTATGAAAGTAATAGAATCAGATGATCGAGTTTTTTTTATGTAAGTTCAAAAACGTCCATGAAATCCTGATCGTCCATTCATTTCATCTGAATTTTTTTTTCTTTCATCTTATACTAATCCCGAGGTGTACTATTTTTTTAAAATATGAGGTTAAAATTTCATAAACGTTTTTGAACTAATTGAATATAAGCCTTTATGAAATTTCTTGGTGTGAATTGAATAATAATTAGATTGACCATAGAATTAATTACGTTTAAACTTATATTTAGTTATCACATATTAACAAGTTTCAATCTTTACTCTATTTACCTATGAATTTGGGCATCAATTCATTGCATACTGCAATTAATAAGATCAATTTACTTTATGGTTTATACGTATAATGGATTAAAATTCAGAGATGAATTTAACAACTAATTTAAGTTATGTTTGAATGTTTATCTTTAATCAAAATATCATTTTTGACCATTTAGCCAGAACAATGCTTAGTAGACAAGAAGATTAGATAATTAACAGATCAATCACAATAAGTGGTATATTATGTGATTCAACTGACTACTCAACCGCAAAGTGTTTTATTTACTGAAATATTTATTAAGGGCACGGTTGACAGATGCCAGTTCCTTTAATTAATTAGGCCCAGAGAGATTCTCTCTTAAGAAGAGTCTCCTGAGTTACATTGGCAGAAGAACTGAAGTTGATAAACTGAGGGAGACCAGTGAGATTATTGGTTATAAAGAAAGATTTACTGCCATCTTTTTGGCTGTTGTTGGTGTTGGCGGTGATGATGCCGCCGGTTGTGTTGCTGCCACTGCTGGTGTATGGACGTGGAGACTCCTGTTGCATTTGGATACATAGAATCTCAGCTTGGGCAACCGCGAGCTGCATTTGTAATTGCGATATTTGATTTTGGAGATATGAGATTGCACCGACACAACCATAGACTGGGTCTCGCACCCGTGCATTAGCCTCGTAAACAAGACTACTCACCGCGTCTGCTCTTTCATGAATTGGCAGTTCCTGCAATCCATACATAAATTAAACTTCTATCAAACAAAAATTAAGAATATGTAGAAGAAGAAGAAGAAGAAGGAAAAGGGAACCGGCCTGAAGCATTTTGTTAACGTTGCTGGCACCAAAGACTTTATGAACGATGGCGAATTTGTGGGGTTCATCAGAAGGAAAGAAAGGAGCGAAGATGCATTCTTTTGCGCAGCGTCTTCGGAGTAACTTGCAGGAGGCACATGGGGAATTTCCACCCATTTAGCAAGCAAGCAAGCAAGCAAACAAACAAAGAGACAAAGAAAGGACAAAGAGAACGATCTAGAGAGTGTTGCAAAAGAAGGGAAATTTAAAATAAAATGAGATGGTATGTTGGTGTGATTTTATATAGATATTAAGCGAGTAGGTGCATGAATATTGTATGTATGTTTTCTGGGACAACAAATTGCCATGTTCATTAAGAATCTTGGGTACTGGGAATCTAACTAAGAAGGCCGGCATGCATAAGTTGACTACAGCCATGCAGAAAGAGGAGCCTGTAGTTAGCTTCCCACGTTCACACGCCTATCTGTCTGTAACACTGTTCTGTGACAACTCTGTCACACTGTGAGTCTGTGTCGTGTAAACAAATGGGGTTGAAAATATTAGAGTGGAATTTTGGAAAACACGCCATGACAGACCGTAGTAATCCTTGGAAGTGTGCGGAAGTGGGTTAGTTTGTTGGGTTCTTCAATGTGGTGTGTGTGATGTGTGAGAAAGAAGGAAGAACTGAAGATTGAGGAGCAGAGGAGGGACTAGGGAGGGGTACCCCATTACCCAACGTGAATGTTTCAACAAAACATGCATGTTACCTCTTAATTAGATTTTAACTCACGAAACTGACTGATTGGGTCTTAATTAAAATCCCAATCAATGCTTGCAATTTGCAAACATGGGAGAATTAAGATTTGAGACGCATCAAATAAAATAAGGTATTTTGCGTACTTCTTTAATTGCTTTTGGAGTGTTCTGGTACATATATATGTACATATCTCCAGAGTCATTTTTTAGGAATGGTTCGGTCATGCTTAGAACTGCACCATTCTGTAGGGAATGAATGGTTGTCGAGGACGACGAAGACGATGACGGTAGGTTTAGGGCTTTAGGAATTAGGATGTGCATGGAAATCTGCAATATATATTTTCACGCTACGTCTTATTTAATATCGAGATGTCCGTTGTTGACAAGTGTAAGTTAGGTATGGTAACATGTTGCCGCAGTCTATACTCATCAATTTCAATGTCGGGAGTTGCTTCTTTTTTCTTGCGAGTTTTGACTTTTGAACCAACCGTGAATCAAATCTCCCTCTGCAATCTGTATAACAAAAAAAGTGTTAGCATCTTTTGTGTAAAGAAAAAAAAGCACATAGTTAATGGTTCTATTATGTACTAATTAATGTCACATTGAGTAGAAGATAAGATTCTACATGTGCAAGAGGCAGAATGCATTCTTGTATATGAAGGTTTGTCAAAGACTCATCCCAAAAGCAAATCAAGATCTAGTTAGACGAGGTTTAATATATGGTGCACTGAAATCCACATTAAAATATTCAAATCGCAGTTGATAAAGTCAAGATTTAAAACATTACAAAACAAAACTTATTTTGAAACACAAAGAAATTAACTCAAGATCACACTAACTATGATTGTTAAAGATTCATGATTTTATTGCATATATTAAGTGACTATGATATAATAAGTTTTTCTATTTAAAAGAAATACAACACTTACTTAAATGTCTCTAGCTAGCTTCAATTACCCATGTCTCCATGGCATTAAATGAATATCACATGACTCTGGTTGTCGTAGCCGCACCTCTCCTGCAAGGCTGCAATGCTGCGCTATGAATTATTTAGTGAATTAAAAAAAATTAAGGAACATTAAATGCCATAAAACAGACAGAAATGCAGCAAGCCCCAAAACCCAATGTACATTGAATGTGTCGTTGTGAGAAGATTCTTTGGAAGAATTAATAAATGTGTTAATTAGCTTAATTATGGATCATCATTTTTGAAGTTAGATGAAAGAGTTGACATTAAAATGTTCCGATCGATTAAGATTCAAAGGAGTAATGTTGTCGAATGTGATCAATCAGACTATCAGTACTCACTGTTTCCACCAACACGACAATAGGCATCTAATGTCAGTCAAGACTCAGCCTAGCACAGAATGGACGTGCATCAGTGCATGCAAACCATAGTGAGCAAAGCACGCAACACATGCATTTGGCACAACAAGACACGAGGAAAGAAAAATGATTGGATGTTTATAGAGTAATTAAACCAAACATGTTGTAAAATGTAAAATTACAATGCATAGGGAGAATTAATACACACATATTGCACCAAGTAATTTACAAAATACAATGTATGAAATTATAGATCAAAATGTATTCAAGATTTACAATTGACGGAGTTAATTTACCAGACAAACTTTTATCTAAGGTGTCAAATAAAGTTCGGCTCGACGGACTCGGCTTGGGCTCGCGAGCCCAACGAGTCGAGCCTGAACCCAATCCTCAAGCTCGTTTAGCTTAACGAGTTAAGCTCGAGTAAACTCGGTAAAAAGTATAAAAAAATATTATATTAATAGAAAATGAAGGTGTAACAGATGGTAAAACATTTGTTAAGCATGCGAGAGGTCTCAGGTTCGATTCCCCACGTCTTTAAATAATTATTTCTTTTAATTCAAGTACGGACTCGCGAGTTTCGAGTCCGAGCCTGACAATTCTTAAAACGAGCCGAGTTCTGAGCTCGGCCAAACCAGACTCGGCGAGCTCGAGCCCGAGTCCGAGCCTGGATAACTCCTTAACGAGCCGAGCTCGAGCCTGACTCTATAAGAAAAAGCTCGTCTTGACTCGTTTGACACCCTACTTTTATCCTACAAATTCAGTGATAGCAAACTATATAGTAACAATTATCTTCTATAACAATAATTTCTAACTAAATATTTGTTACTTTAATAATCCCTCTTTTTGAAAGAAGTAAAAGTTCCTGTTACGGTCCACGAAATATATTTTATTTATCTCGTTAAGGCCCATGAAATATTATATTTCAAATTAGGCTTTAACAGTTCCATTAGTTTTTAATTGCAAAAGGATAGAGTAAAAATTATTGATCCTAAATTACAAAAAGATATGGGATTACGTTATATACTTATGTCCCATGACTCTTTTCTATTTGGCTATAATACTTAGTGCTCTAATACCCATTAAGTATTAACCAAATTGATAACACAAGACTGGAAAGATGGCCGTTACAATCAGTTACAATCAAGTACAATCTCTTTCTCTAATATCGATTTTAGACTAATTAATCTACTGCCTACCTTAAGATAGATAGTATTAACAGAGTTGCCATCCTACCATCGGATTGGGCCTAGGTGCTCCAGGACTAACGCTTTGGGCCGGGCCTGGACCAAGGTTGGGTAGTAGCTATGGATTGGGTCTGGCCCGAGGTCGGATCGGATTTGGGTCAAGATCCGGGCCGGATCCTCGTCGGGTTCGGATCGCGGTCTAGACCAGATCACTGCTATAATCCTTGGGTTGTTCCTAGTGGACCGAGGGTATCATCACAAATAATGAAATAAACAAATGATTTTGGTAGGGGCGTAAAACTCTCATATGAAATCATGTTAACTGCAAAAAAACATAGCAAAAAAGAAAAGAATTATAAAAGATAGGGCAGTGGTTCTAAATTACAAAAAGAAAAAGAGAATAGATATGGGATTTCGTTATATCCCATGACTCTTTTCTATTTGGCTATGGTACTTAGTGCTCTAATAACCATTAAGTATTAACCAAATAAACATATGGTTTTGGTAGGGGCGTAAAACTATCTATGAAATCATGTTAACTGCAAAAAAACATAGCAAAAAAGAGAAAAGAATTATAAAAAAGCAACATTATTGTTTAAGACTTCATACTTGAGTGCCAATCAGACCTCACACTTAGAGCATGAATCTTCTGTTATTTGAATATATTCTTCTGCATTGATTGCCTTTCCCGTAAATTTTGTATGTTTCTTTTCTTAATACCATGTCTGAACATGAAGGTAGCTGGCTTTTGCCTAATAATTAAAGAAGAATCCTGCTTTAGTTCTTCTTGAATGTTTTTCCTCTTTATATATTCAGCAGTCTCTGATTGAACTGTTTATTGGACCACAGCAAGCATTATAATGATATAAATATAAAATCAGCTGAACATGACCCTATGCAAAAAGATTTATTGGACATGCGATAAAACTTAAACTGGTAAAGGGTATGTAATATTGGAATATTGAAATTTATTCAATAAACATTACTCAGTTAAACTAGAAGATTATGATCGATCTACTTATGGTTTAGAAATTAGGAGTAGAGGAGTTTGGCCAAGTTCGTTGGTTGATTAGATCATGCATGTTTTGTGGAACTCGAGTTGAGTGACATTAAATTATACATTACATCTTAAACACTGGTGAAAGGTTGAACAATAAATTACATCTTGCAGTAGGTAGAAAATGTAATTTGACAAAAGTATGTTTAAAACTTTCAATTTTTCTGTATCTAAAATTAACATTTTAAACAGATTTTTAATTCCTAAATGCCCAAACAAGTTTACAAATAAAACTAGTATATCATATATGTACCAGAATGAGACGAGGTCAATGCCAAAGCCCTATCTCTGTGCTTCTTTATCTTCTTAATAATTTCTTCAGTTTTTAATGGAGCTTGGAGATTTATATTTCGATTTGAGGAATGAATGCAAAGTAGTGCATTATCAAACCCCTAGAAAAGCATTTGTTACATTACGTGAGAACTGAGAAGAAGAATAAAAACCCATTGGACAGTAGAAGTCCAGAGAAAGATTGCTTTAAAATATGGATGATTAGTGATTACCTTGATCGCTATGGAATAAAATCCATAATTAAAAGATTCCAGAGCAAAAGATATCCATTCTTCATATAAAACTTGCAGACACGGATTGCTCATGTGTTTGAGTTCACGCAAAATTAAGACCTCATACTTTATTGCCATAAAACTCTGAACATAAGAGAGAGAAATATAATAATAGTAAGATGATATTCATTTATAAAGCAGTGCACGAAACGAGATGTTCACATTTGATTTGACACACAATATGAAAGAATTCAAAAAAACAAGAGTTTACTTCAATGTCTCCAACAAGTGCAAACGCCTTGACGAAGAACTCCGCAACGCGAAGCTTCTCATCGATATCTCTCCCTGTGATTTCTCCCATGATCGGCACAACTTCCGATCTTAGAACCTCTTGCGAGGCAGAGCGTGCGTCCACAAGTGACTTCACATCCTTTGCCACAAGAACCGTCTCGAGAATCCTCAATGTCCGATCCTCAAACCTATGAAATTCCGATTAGAATTCGCGATGTGGTATCGGATGAACAAGGGGGGGGGATATTAGATACCTTTTGTTCCGGAGATCGTATCGTAACAGAACGAGAGCGAGATCGACGCCATTGCCGACGACGATCCTTGACATTTTGAGAAGCGGGAAAATTGATCTGTTTCGTAATGGTTATTCAAAGGGCCAAGAATTTCCTGCACGCTGAAATAAAGTGAATTTTACCTCACGATCTCAATCAGACGGCCAAAATAAATACAGACTGGTATTTAGATCAATACAAGTATTAAAGCCCGTACGATTGTAATCAAACGGTAGAAAAGAGAACAAATGACGTTAGCAAAAATACTAAGTGATCTTAAGATAGATATGACACGCACGATTTTAATCGGACGACTAATAATACAACTGGAAACAGTCTCAATAAAGAATCCTCGTTACAGCTTTTGGTACAGAAAATGAAAGAATAGTAAACAAGAAAACGACCTGCATTCATCACCGCCTCAAATAATCTAATCGATCCGTTTCACATAGAGAGAGCAGCCAAAACTCTGAAGTTTGCTTCTTGAAATTTGTACAAACACCGATTTCGATCCAAGTAAATCAATTTCTTTCCTTCTTTTCTGTAGTTTTGAGTTTGCTCAGAAATTTTTTTTTTTTCATTGAATAATTTCGATTACAGATTCAATTTTAGATTCTGATAGAATTATTTGCTGTGAAGTGGTTATATAGAAAGAAATTTACGATCTTTGTCACTTTAGATATTTCCTAATCCGGCTATGTTTTGAATTGAAGTCAAGAATGAATTGGGATTTTTTTACCGAGAAAGAGAAAATTAGGTTTGTGTAGAAATTTCTGGTGTCGATAACTTTGAATTGTGAATATAATTTGTGATATTTCTTCAAAAATTGAAAATTGGGATTCAATGATGAATTTAAGAGTTTGTTTGTTTTTTGCAGCATAAGAACAAAAAAAGGTTTTAAACAACTAAAACAACTTTGATACGATAATATATATGTATAAACAGACAAAAAAAACAGTGTTTTAGTTTCAGAACTTAACATGATACATAGATATAACTCTCTAACTGACAAATTCTGAATATCTTCACTGGTTAGTAGAGAAATGTACAACAATCTTGATAACCAACCGAGATTACAACGACCTCCGCTAGTTCCTCAACCAGATCCCTTCAGCAATGTATTTTATGGAGCTGGGTCGGGGTTAATACGAGATGGGTTGGGTGCATATGGAGAGAGATTCCTTGGATCAAGCTCTGAATTTATGCAAAGCAATGTAAGAAAGAATTCATATTTCTATTTGTTTTTTCAAGGATAAACCTCTACTCCCAAAGACAGATCTATATAAATGATTAAATTACATAATATAATCTCAAGTAAATTCAAATTGGGTAAATTTTTGTATGTGGACGCATGAACAAACCCACAATCCTCTCGTAGTTTTTTTCATACCACTCTTGGCTAATATATATCTTTCTTCAATATGCAGATAAGCTGGTATTTTTCAAACCCTCAATATTATTTCCAAGTGAACAATCAATATGTCAGAAACAAGTTGAAAGTCATCTTGTTTCCTTTCCTACACAGGGTAAACACACAACCTTACACAACTTGATCTTTTTTTACTTAAGATTTGTTTTCAAGTTATAATATTGGAGATGCACAGGGTCATTGGACAAGAATAACGGATCATGTAGGAACAAGACTTTCATACAAACCTCCTATATACGATATAAATGCACCTGATTTGTACATACCTCTCATGGCATTTGGAACATATGTAGTTCTCGCAGGGTTTACCTTGGGCTTACATGGAAAGTATGACCCAAACTTTATCTTTCTTTATTCATGAATCATGACCGTGAACTCTTTTTTGAAAAGAGATGATATATCTGTGCGTTTTAAAATAGGTTCAGTCCTGAAGCCCTAAGCATGCAAGTCTCAAGGGGTCTGTTTGGATGGGCTTTTGAAGTGATGCTCTTAAAAGGGTTGATGTATTACTTAGGTAGCAGCGAGTCGCCACTTTTGGACATGGTTGCATATGGTGGGTATCCGTTTGTTGGAATTTCACTAGGTGTGTTGGTAAGGCTTGTGTGGTCATACGCATTATATTTTGTCATGCCATTGGGATGCATATCGATGGGGATATTCTTAGTGAAGACTATGAAGAGAGTTTTGTTCACCGAAATGAGAACGTATGATAGACACTCTAGTAGGCAGCATTACTTGTTGCTTTTCATAGCTATGATTCAATTTCCTTTGTTCTATTGGCTTTGTAAAATAGGTGCGTGAACCGAGCATCAACCATTCCTCTCATTTTTTGTGTGTGCTTATTTTACTGGTTGTGTTATCTTTTGCATATTTTGTAAGTTAAACAGCACAATCCAAGAATCCTTGATGGTATTTTTTAAATTGAAACCTAAAAATTGTAAAAATAGACACAAAAAGTGCATTATTAAAAAAATCAATAACTGTTAAAAGAAACACCTTCAAAGAACACACTTGGTCTGTCACAATAAATAAAACGGCAAAAAACAATTAGTGCATGATATATCATTGAATCTAAAGAACAACTTAGGCAAGTCTCGTAAATTAAGAATATTAACCACTAGAATCGATTGGTTTAACTAAAAAAAATTCTCTAAATTCTAAATACGTTGTCAAAAAGACAATAATACTAATAAGGGCTACTCTAAAGAACTTGTTTAAAATCAATTGTTGATAATGATGGAGAAGATTTATAATGTTATAAGGACTCTAAATTTCTAAGGATTCCAAAACTTGACACCGCTTTGCTTTGATGGAGAGAAGTCAGAGATCATCCATAATGTCAAAATAGAAGGTTAGACAGCTACAGGGTACAGCCCTTTTTCTGCTAAAATAAACCAAAACAGAATTTTAATGACATGAAAATATCGAAAGAGAACAATTACTCTCTCATAAGTTATAATAATGTCAAAAAGACAAGAACACTCACCTGAAAGAAAAAAAATCTCAAAACCAACCGGCAAATTTGGAGATTATATCCCACTCGACTGACTCTCTATATAAAAAACCAACATTCACACAATAAGGTTATATTGGAAGCTCAGAATCAAATACCTTCCAGCTTTTTCCAAGGTAAGAAAAAGTGGAATTGCATTAGAACATCCTACCTTTTAAGTCTTACAACTAAGAGAATGGGAAGAGAGTTTTTCAGATGAAGTTTGCAGTACATTTTCAGCATCTTTCCCTCAGTAAGGTCGTGACCGCTGTCCACCATAACTGCTCCTTTGTGGCCCTGAATTATCACGATAATTGTCTCTACGTCTGTCACCACCACCACCATAGCCACCTCTACCACCACCACCCCTGTTCAAAACTCCAAAAAATATTATTTGCCCAATGATTTTGTTCTAAATACAATTAGAAGCATAATGTTATTATCATTATATCAGAAAAACATTCAAGTAACATACAATTATACACCATTATGAATGATTAATGCCTTCATATAATGACCTAACTACTTAAGTATTCAACTTCAAGACAGAAAATATAGAATATGAAAGCGTTGAAATAGAAATTCGCCTCTTGAAAAATGAATCCATAGACTACTCTATTATAAAGCAGAAAATATTGAGTAAAATGAAAAAAAAGGTACGTACCCATGGCCATAGGAAGTTTGAGGCTTCGGTGCTGATTTTTCAGCCATTGAAACACTAATAGTATTGCCCCTTAAATCATATCCTGATAAAAACAGCATTTTATGTTTTCTATATTATTATCTGAGCAGAAAAAGAATTGACGAAATTTAACAAACTTAAAATACCATTGTAAAACCCTCCAGCAGAATGTGCAGCAGAAGGATCTTCATAAGCTAGACAAGCATCCCCTTTCTTTTTTCCATTATCATCGGTATATATCTTTATATTCCAAGGCCATTGATCCTTGTAACCACGTTTTTGCTTAATTCTTCCAACCTGAACATGGAAATTGAGATTATCTTACTATCTAGTATGAAACTATGAATGGCAAAACAAAATGAGCAAATAAAAGCATTAATTGTATTGGGAAGGGTGAGCAGAATATTCAAGATTCGCTTTCATCCCTTAAATAGATGCTTCATTAAATAGTAGAAGCGGCTAAAATATAAAACATGATAGACTGATAGATCACACCACTA
Organism: Zostera marina; assembly: GCA_001185155.1. NCBI lineage: Eukaryota > Viridiplantae > Streptophyta > Magnoliopsida > Alismatales > Zosteraceae > Zostera > Zostera marina. Next base: position 509,039 of record LFYR01000915.1, on the reverse strand, counting down.
TGTTTGGGATTTTGGATCTAACTGAACTCTTTGGATAAGATTATTGACATCAATCCTCATGGAATGGTTATTTTATGACATATGCCATAGAGATAATGTAAGTTTTAAAGTTTCAAGAGCAATTACAAATTTACAATTGCAATTGAAAATTATAAATATATAATCAATTGCAATATAAAATTATAAATACATAATGGATAAAATAATATTAAATCAATGTAATACATATCATAATAACTACAAGTCTACAAGTTAAATATACCATACCTACAAAGTTACAAGGATATATAGGATATTATCAACAAAAAATTAATACCGAATTTATTTTATGCATAAAAATAAAAGATCCATGATTTCATACCATTCCAATTCCGCCAAAAAGCTCTTGTAGCTCCTCAATTGTCACATCTGAAGGCAGGTTTGATATATAAATCCTCGAATTGTCACAAGTGTCACCACAATTCTCATCGCATTGTTTAACCTTAACAGGAGCTGTTTCGGCAGGAGCACCATAACCTCCTCCTTGATGATCAGAATTGTAATTTGAAGGTGGACCTCCTTGGACAGCACCATATGAATTTGAGGGAGCACCATACGATGGAGGATAAGAATTCGATCCATTCTGAGTCATGGGATCTGCTCCATAAGAAGGTACACCTCCATAAGAAGGTGGAGGAGGGTAGTTATTCCCAGAGGCAGGTGGGGGAACCTGTGAATAACCTTCATTGGTGCTTCGTCTGTCATAATCACCTCTACCACCATAATCACTCCTACCACCACGATTTCCACCACCACCACCACCACTACCCCTATTATAAGAACCATCACCTCCACCTCCTCGATTGTAACCTCCATTGCCAGTGCCTCCACTGCTACCACCAGGAGATGGAGTGCCACACTTGTTGCATTCAGTTCTTCTGGCAAAGTTTACATTACCACAGCTGCCAAAATACAGAGATGAATCGCAAAGTTATTTTCATTTGTCATAAAAAAAATCAAATTTCAAAATTTCATTAATTTGTGAAAATTTTGAGGTGTAAAAGAAACGGTTTTCTGTATTATTAATTTGTCAAAATATAATATAAAGAAGTAAACTTTTTACAAATAACATTTTTTCTAACCTTGGACTAGGGCAGACCCAATCACCCTCTCGTCCGCTACCACCACCACGACCACCACCTCGTCCACCACCACCTCGGTTTCCACGATCCCCACCTCCGCCGCCACCCCCAGACTGATATCCGCCACCTAAAAACAAACAAACATACGTAACCTAATTTGAAAAAAAAAACAATAAAAAGAAGAAAAGACACAATTAATTACCACGACTTTGGGAATTCCCACCATAACCTCCACTACCACTTCCGCCGCTCCTCCCGTACCCTGCTCCTCTCGAAGGAGGTCCAGAGTCATCGGATCCGTACCTTCCCGACATAATGATCTTCTTCTTCGCCTTATTCTCCCGTTCAAGGTAAGAAGAGAAAAAAGGAAAAAACGATTAGGAACTAGGGCAAACGAAAACTCGGCAATCCGATATTGGACGGCGGAGTGTTTATTATACATTTATACCCCTATTATAATTGGGTGAAATTGTCAGTGAAATTTGTAATTATTCCCCTATTAATAAAACTATATTGTAAAACTTTAATAACTGTAATTAAGTTCTTATTTTATTTTATTTTATTTTATTTTAGATCAAAAAAAGAACATTAGGAAAATGAATTATAGATCACAGGACACAGAGTTTCAAATTGTTCAGTATTCCCAAACAGACAAGAACGTACGACACCAGTACATGACGAAAATCGACGGCGAAATTGTGGATCATCCGACACCAATACATGGCGGGAGTGGGTTCATCGGATCATGGATCATCCGACTCCTCCTCAGCCGTGGATACACTGTCCACGCTACTGTCAAAGATCTAGGTAATCGTCGACATTCTCATCGGATTTGATTCATTCCATTCATCGTCGATCGATATTGGATTCTTAAACTAACAGAATATTTCGATTATGAGGAAATCCGAAGGAGACGAAGCATCTTAAGGTACTACTTGACGAAGCAAGAGTAGATTCTTCGTGTCTGCAACTCTTCCAGCTCGATCTACTCAACTACGAAACTTGCCATGCTGCGGTTAGAGACACCTCCGGTGTTTTCCATGTGGCATCACCTTGTACCTTGGAACGTCTCGATCCTCAGGTTGTTCAAACTTAGACTCTGCTGTTAGATAAACTAAAATTATAATCAAAACCTACTGAGATCTCGCAATTTTTTGTGATTTAGATAGAAAGAACTTTTAGATCCTGCAGTGAAGGGGACTATCAACGTGCTCCGTTCTGCGAGGGAGTGTGGGATTAGTAGAGTGATTGTGACTTCTTCGGTAGCGGCTATCATGCCAAGCCCCGATTGGTCTGCACATGTTCCTAAGGTTGAGAATTGTTGGACTGATGTGGAGTATTGCAAGAAGAAAGAGGTATAATTTTAAATAAATAGTAGAATACCTGTACTTTTTTTTACTTTTTTAGTCAAGATATAAAAGAATAATTTGGATTTAGGGTGATTTCTAGCCGTACCCCCCAAAATTTTATGATGTTAATCCAAAATAATAATTTTTTTCTTTCTAAAACGTCTTTCATAAAAATTTCCTAAAATCATCCATTCCTAAAAAAAAGTTAACCCATTTAAATCCCAAATCTCTAACGACGACTTCGACCTTCATCATCTCTGTCCAAACTTTTGACCTCCATCTTAAATTTGACCAGAAATAAACAACCCAAACAAAACCCAAAAATTCAATTGATAATAATATTAGGTTATAATTGTTCAAACCCTAAAAAAAATCGATCAAACCCCAAAAAACATTCGATCAAGCCCCAAAAAACCTCCAAAAATTCAACTCTAGAAATTATAGGTTTTAAAATAATCCCAAAATCTAAATGTCCAGAAAGGAGGAAATCCGATTAAAAATCGTAATACCCAGTGATACTGTTAGTTATAATAAATTAATGATAAGGTCATTTTGGAAATTTTTTTGTTAATGATTCGATTAAATAGTTTGGATCCGTTACTGTTTTAATAATTTTTTTTGTTTGTTAATGTATGTAAAGTACAATGAGGACAGCAGTCAATTAATTTAATAGTGACTGTGGCTGTGATCAACTTGATTAATCGAGTTGTGTTGAGATTTTCTCTTTGTTTTATTGTGTGACCAGTTATGGTATCTGATTTCCAAAACCTTGGCAGAGAAGGCTGCTTCTGAATTTGGTAAAGAGAATGGGATGGATGTAATTATAGTCAATCCAGGAACAGTATTGGGTCACATGATCCAACTTGATCTCAATGCAAGCATGGCCCAGATCCTTCACCTTCTTCAAGTTAATCATCCTGTTTGTCTCTGGTTAATGATAAATAATCATGGTTCCATTTTTTGAGTGTAATTGTTGCTGGAGTACAGGTTCTGCAGAGGAGTACTGTGACATCTTCATGGGTCCAATCCATGTCAAAGATGTTGCCCTGGCTCATATTTTAGTCTACGAAAACCAAATTGCATCAGGCAGACATCTTTGCATTCAATCAATAACACATTGGTCTGATTTTGCCGCCAAAGTTGTAGAGATGTACCCTGATTATAAATTACCTTGGTAAAGAAATGAGTTTGTTCTCAATTACATCTCTGTTTGTTTCTATTCTCTATTCTCATACCTTAAAAAGTCATCTTACACATCAATGCAGCTTTCCTAAGGACACTCAACCTGGTCTTCTCAGAGTCAGCGACCCATCAAAGAAACTGATCGAATTAGGTATTGAGTTCACCTCAATGGAACAAATTATAAAAGATTCCGTGGAAAGCTTGAAAGCCAGAGGTTACTTGTCAACCAACTAGTGATGGAAGTGTGAAATTAAAGAGTTTTCACTTCCATTTCTTTCTTCGTCCGTAAAAGATGTCAGACTTCCATGTTTTGTTTATTTATTTTTTGGTATTTTACAGGAGATCTTAAGACATGTATTCCTCTTCGTTGATGATTCATAAAAGTCCCCCATGATATTAACCCATTATGGGGTGACAGTGTAAAAAAAATAGGACACCGAAGAAAGTAATGAAGATCTTCTCAAGGGTTGTGAAGATTAAAAGATTGAAACAATGCCATCAACTTGTGGTATTATATCTCTTTTTCTCTTAAGATTAATAAAGTTATTAATATGTTTTTATCTCAAAGGAAAAAAATGAGAGTGAAAGAAGAAGAAAATATATAGAAAAGAACGTATAGAAGAGGTTGTAGTTGTCCATTGACGGAAAACGTCATTGTCTCTAAAGAGAACTTAAATCTTAATTACACGTTTCAAGATTTAATAACAGTCGTCCAATCTAATTAATATAAAAAATTGTTGAATTTATAATTAATTGACATATAATTGCAGGTTAAATTTGCAAATCATCTCTATTTTTGGTAAATTTACAGTTTAGTGTTTACAGTCATTAAATAATATATTTTTCTTAAATCTAATCTACATATCACAGTCTCACAAAGTCCAGGATTCCTCAACTATCATCATTCACCAAACAGGCAAGAACGTACGACGACACCAATACATGACGAAAATCGAGGGGAAAACTGTCTGTGTAACCGGCGGGAGTGGGTTCATCGGATCATGGATCATCCGGCTCCTCCTCAGCCGTGGATACACTGTCCACGCTACTGTCAAAGATCTAGGTAATCGTCGACACTCTCATCGGATTTGATTCATTCCATTCATCGTCGATCGGTATTGAATTCTTAAACTAACAGAATATTTCAATTATAAGGAAATCCGAATGAGACGAAGCATCTTAAGGTACTACTTGACGAAGCAGGGGTGGATTCTTCATGTCTTAAACTCTTCCAGCTCGATCTTCTCAACTACGAAACTTCTCTTGCTGCGGTTAAAGACACCTCCGGTGTTTTCCATGTGGCGTCACCTTGTACCTTGGAACGTGTCGACCCTCAGGTTCAGACTTAGATTCTGCTGATATATAAACTAAAATTAAAATCAAAATCAAAATCTACTGATATCTCGTAATTTTTTGTGATGTGGGTAGAAAGAGCTTTTAGATCCTGCAATGAAGGGGACTATGAATGTGCTCCGTTCTGCGAAGGAGTGTGGGATTAGTAGAGTGATTGTGACTTCTTCGATATCTGCTATCATACCAAGCCCCGATTGGCCTGCACATGTTCCAAAGGTTGAGGACTGCTGGACTGATGTGGAGTATTGTAAGAAGAAAGAGGTATGATTCTGAATAAAACCTTAGAACACACATACTTTTTAGTCCAGATATTGAGGAAGAATTTTGTTCTGTTGTGTGAACAGTTATGGTATCCGATTTCCAAAACCTTAGCAGAGAAGGCTGCCTCTGAATTTGGTAAAGAGAATGGGATGGATGTAGTTATAGTCAATCCAGGAACAGTATCAGGTCCTATGATCCAACCTGATCTCAATGCAAGCATGGCCATGATCCTTCAACTTCTTCAAGGTAATCATCCTGTTTGTCTCTGGTTAATGATAAATAATCATGGTTTCCATTTTTTTGAGTGTAATTGCTGCTGGAGTACAGGTTCTACAGAAGATTACTGTGACTTCTACATGGGTCCAATTCATGTCAAAGATGTTGCCCTGGCTCATATTTTAGTCTACGAAAACCAAATTGCATCAGGCAGACATCTTTGCATTCAATCAATAACACATTGGTCTGATTTTGCCGCCAAAGTTGCAGAGATGTACCCTGATTACAAAGTACCATGGTAAAGAAATGAGTTTGTTCTCAATCACATCTCTGTTTGTTTCTGTTCTCAATTCTCTTATCTTAATAAGTTATCTTACACATCAATGCAGCTTTCCTAAGGACACTCAACCTGGTCTTCTCAGAGTCAGCGACCCATCAAAGAAGCTGATCGAATTAGGTTTTGAGTTCACCTCTATGGAACAAATCATAAAGGATTCTGTGGAAAGCTTGAAGACCAGAGGTTACTTGTCAAACGACCAGTGATGGAAAGGACCCAACTTACCCAACTGTGAAATTCCAATAAGTGTAATCATTTTATGATTCTCTAAATAATCAAATAATGTAAGGATCAATTGAAGTGCGTGTATGCTATTTATGTATCATCATCATTATCTATAGCACAAGTAATTTTAGTCAGAAAAAGAAAAATTACTTGATACCGACCATGACATACTAGTTTGATTGTATAATGTGGTTGGGGCTCCCATTTGTATTCCTCAAAGCATTAAGAAGATCTTCTCTGGTCTGAGATTTTCGACTTTGAAGTTGGGTCTGACCTCCTCGAGGCACTCTGAAAGTCCCACTTCCATTCTCAACAACTAAACTACCAGAAGAATAACTATGTGGTATTCCAATTGTTGTGGCGTGCATTGATGATCCCATCAGTTGAATGCTGCTACCACCCAATCCGTTTCCTAACCCAATCGAATTCACCTCGGTTCGATCAACCGTCGGACTCAGTGGCGTCTTTGCAGTTTTGTTATCTCCCCCTTCAAAAAAATAGAAACAGATTAATGTGTGATATTTGGGTAACAGAGAATGTCTCAACTCTCAATTATACCTGGGTTTGTTCTCCAAATTCGTAATCCGAATGAATTGGGGACATCATCACGTCTGAGAGCAAAAGGTAGATACTGTTTTCTGAAAGCTCTACAAAAACAATACCAAACCATGCAACTTAGAAGAATCACCGGCATCATCACAGGTAGCAAGATCCACAACTTATCATGACTCGTCCAAGGAAGAGCTCCGATCAGCGGTGCCTTGATTAGTGATTTAGAAGATGACTGCAACAGAGCAACACCAAGAGTCCAAGTGATACTACCTGATCCGATGACAACTTGGTCATTTTGTAAGTGCAATCCGTACCGTAAAAGTCCTGCCACGTAAGGTGCTCGGAAACAATACTGCTCGATCAACGGCTGTGGTTTTACACTGGCTTTAGCTACATCCCAAGACACTTCACAAAAATCCTTCCCTTTCTCGACCATATCGTCAAGAGTAGCGTCCTCGGTGCTCAAGTTGAAGAATTTGTACACCACGAAGAACCCAGACATTGCCAAGAATTTACCATGTGGACGGCCCTGATCTGGGCCGAGTGCGCACGGACGAACGTCGCAGTCAATCGCGCCGGATAATGATGTCCACTCCGAGGAATTCACGGTTGCTATTGCAAGAGAATTGCATTCGTCCCAATTCGGAGCTCCGATTAGTGTAATTGAAGAAGAAGAAGAACCCGATTGAACCGGACATTGGGTACACACATAAGCTTCTTCATACCCGGTTTGCAAGCATGGGTGATTGAGTTTGATAATGCCGTTATCGTCGTCGTCGGTTTGCTGGTCGGTTTTTTTTAGAAGATGAACGACGGATTTCTCGAAGGCGTCGTTTAGACCGTAACCGAATAGAGAATAAGCCGTCAGATGATGGTGGACTCCACCGATGCTGAAATCTAAACCGTCCACGTCGTCACCGCCGTCGTCTTCCTCAAACGTCACTTGAAGAGAAGACCCACCGAGATCAAGACCACCGAGAGTTTCTCTTCCACCGCCGAGGTTTCCCAAATGATAGTTAAGAGCGATCCATCCGTAATACCCTTCTTCAACACCAGATATGACACGCACCCATTCTCTCCGACTGTCAAAAGCCGAGTTTCGCAGAACAGACCATGCGGTGTCCAGAATCCAATCGGAAGAAGGTTTTGGAAGCTTCCGGACTCCAGCAGTTGCGAATAAAAATACACGTGTTCTCTTATACTCTGTTCTTGGAATCTGATTCTCAGCCCATCGGAGGAGTGGTGTTATGACGGAAATTAAACCGGATGTGTTGAATGCCAAATTCGCTAAACCAGGCTCAGTTTCCATTCTCCGGTACGCTCTTCCCGTCCGACCGACCATGGTCTCCGGTAATTGTCGCAATCTAATCCCCATCCCACCATTGGCTCCGGTATCGTTGGTGTCTACATCAGTCGCTTCGTAAACGAAAACTCTTGTACCAGTGCTGCCGGAATCAAGGACGACGAAGTAACTAGGCGAGGATTTTCCCAACCAATTTCCACCACGAAAAAAGTAGCAGAAGGAGACTGTGACCAAAGTGATCAGAACCAATAGAGTCATAACAAACCCTAATCGTGATAATTTCTTCCGATTACCGAATCTGACGGCGTCTTTGAATAGATCAGTAGAAGAAGAGGGATTTTCGTGAGATTCGAAATCAACGGTTGATGATTTATCTGGATCGAAGCTGGATCGGAATTGGGAGGAATAGCTAGAGAAATCCTGTAAGGAAGAAGAATTCCGAAGCGAAGTTTTCTTGCCATTACTAATACCACCGCCGCCACCGTAATAGTAATAGCAATACCTAGGATCATTCGAGTTTCCCTGAGGTAACGGATCGAGCGACGGAGCTCGCGGTGGCTGCATTCACGATGTTAATTAAGCCCTCCCCTTTCCGAAAATTGCTCCTTTCACTCAAACACCGCCGGAAATCGAGATCTGAAATCTAAAACGTTCCTCACACGCCGGTATTCCGTTGGTTGAGTACTTGAGTTCGAAACAAGAGAGTAAATATCCTCGTCTCATTAAAGACGTTGCCTTTATAAGACGAAAAAAACGCTCCGTTTCGACTTCGACTTCGTCTCCGCCGGTGATGGTGGAATATAACCGAGATCTATCTCTCTGTCTATCGATCTTCCGGTGATAGATCTGATATAATGAGGAGGAAGAGGAGAACGCCGGTAAACCGCTGAAAGCTGCAGTTCACCAGTCGCCGACAGAGACTAATTCCCCCCGTAGGCCTTAGAGTCTGACTCTGAGATACAAGAATGGCATATACGTAATTTAATATTATTTTATTATTCATTGTGTATTTAATATTATTATAACATAAGGGTTTTAAAATAAAAACCTAAGATTTCAATTTCGGAATATTCATCACATGATTCTCATAAAGTCAACAACTTGACAACAACCCCTTTGATTGAGTCATTTAAAATTGTAGATGGGATATTTTCGCCAGAAAAATCTAATTTAACCGCTATTTGTTAACTTAGGAAATACACCTTCAGAAATCTTGAATTTTTAATAGTTACTGTGATCGTTAATCTTCTTATAATACATATTCGTGAAATACGTTTGAGTTTGATTTGTTAAGGTTAAATCAGTCAAGTCTAAGGGTATTCAGATTGAACTCGTATCAGATGCATAAATTAGTTTAAGCTAATATGACTGCATCGACTTCAGTTCTATAAGTGTTGAAATTGATAAATTAAAAATCAACTCTCTCATCTGGGGAATTCATTGGACACTTCTATCAGTAGCTAGTTGGAGCATATGGAATGAACGCAATACAAAAAAAACTATTGGCATTCATCTAAATGAAGATATAATTATGAAACAGATCATCCGTACATATAAAATGGGGATTCAAAGAACACCGTTACAAGAAATCACACAAATGCAGGAATGAGGCAATGGCTTATCAACACTGGAATGTTTTTGCTATGCTAAACATGGAGAAACTTGAAAAAAGCGAAGGAAACCTCGGTTAATCCAAATGTGTTTTAAATCTACTACAATATCTTACTGATATTACGTTTTTTATTTTATCTTTGTAAAAACATTTTAATTATTTTTAATTTATGATTAAGTACCTTATCAAAAAAAATATAGCTCAGAAGATGACGAGAGGGAGTAAGTGATGGGGAATCACATGGTTAATAGTTGCAGTCATCACATGCACATTGTGGAAGGAGAGAAACGAACACAAGCACAAGAGAAAGTTCACTATAGCATGAGAGATCGCACGTCGCATAATTGCAGACATAACCACCGGAACAAGGCTGAAGAAGTTCAAATCGAAGGACACGAGAAAAGAAGAAGAGTTAGCCAACATCTGGATACCTCAAACAAATCTGAATCTTATTTAAATTCAGTAATGATAATAACACTAATTACGACATAACATGGGGATGGAAAACGAGAGACGAAGAAGAGAGAAACGATCTTCGAAGATATAGGATACCTCTAGGAGGTAAATTCAATATGTGAGATGAGTTTTTTTCGGTTAAAAGATGGGAAAGATCAGACATTAAGCTGATCGAATTTTTTCTCCCCAACTCATATCTTAAAAGTACTTCTTATAAAGATACATAAGATTAACATGAGATAAATAGAGTAAAAAATGTAAAATAAAAATAAACTTTAAGATTGGGGGGCAAATGTACGTTCATCTACCAAAGTTTAGGATTTAGAAAAAATTAGCTAGCATGTTCACTTTGTCATTTTTTTTACGTTTTGAAATTAATAAATTGTCAACCGATTTCAAATTAAAAAAAAACTCGTCAAACATATATTCCAAAACTAGACTAGGTCAATTTTTTCGAAACGATGTCATTGTCGTTTGATTGCCCCATATATTAGCTAGCATGTTCGCTTTGTTGATGTCATTTTTTCGAAACATATACCCCAGTTTTCTTTTTAGTTATTACAACGGTTACAAATATGATGTCATTGTCGTTTGATTGCTTCTCACTTTATCATTAGATTTAGTCGTCGTTTAAAACGTGTGATAAAAGTGAATGTGATGTTTTTTTGAACTAGATTAAACTAATTATTAGATATCGGTGACAATAATGATTGGTTTAGGTTTAAAATATCTAATAATAAAAATCGAAAATACTTTGTGATGGGGGTGAAACCCGACCAGTACTCCAAGACGCGCAAGCAAGCACCAAGCGGGGAACTCCGCGAGAAACCGGACCGGAACTCAAGTGCGCAGAGCTCTGCTTCGCTAGGAATCTTTTCGCTCCAAATGACCTGCCTTTAATGAGTGGGGGGTGCCCTCTATTTATAGGGATTCTTATGGGGGTAATATGGTCATTTTGGCAGTAACCGCCTAACTGCCAAACTGATCAGATTGGGTCCCGGGATCGACTTTCCAGAGATCGACTTTCTGGGGGTCGACTTTCCTGGTGATCGACTTTATTCAGAAGTCGATCCCAGGGAAGTCGATCCTCAGGAAAGTCGATCTTCCTAGGATTCGACCTGGGACCTCCCCAACCCTAGAATAGATATCTTAACTCATCTTAGGCTATCCGGACTTCTAGTTGCTGGTAGGTAGTGACCGTGTTCGGGATACTGTATCACCACTTTGAATACTACTTAAAAACTAAAATGATCGACAAAATCATAATTACCAAAAGACGAAAATCACAAAGTTTTTTTCTTTTTTCAAGTGAAATTTTATCGTTAAAACCAAACTAAACATGACTGGAAAAACCAAACTTATATATTTAGGATCAACTAATCACTATTAAGGTTTCTAGAGATTCATAATTCGAATCTTGTTGTGTTCTTATTTTTAGTAAATTTTCATTACGATATAATCGGTATTATATATTATGGGCAAACATTAGGTGTGCCAAATACGTGTCATTTGTTGTAGGCCGTCGGATGATGGTCAGTCATTTTCAGCCGTCCGTAGTATTTTTCGGTTAAATATATTATTTATAATATGTAAAACATTGTTTGAGTTAATAATAACACAAAAATTCAATGGATATTTGCATGTTCCTAGAATATAGGTAGTAGATAGGCATGTAGTGTAGTATAGGTAAATGTCACTTCTCAAGATGTCAGTTCTAAAGTGTAGTATAGATAAATGTTAGTTTAAAATTCTTAATGAATAGATGCGATTATTGAGATACAACGGTTTTCTTTTTGAAAATATAAAAGGAATAATGAGTACTACAGATATTAGTGAGGGCATACAACGTGTGGAGGTTCGATTACACTAGAGCTATAGTTTGGATGGTGAATAATTTTTTCCATGTATTTAGGAGTATGTATTGCCACTGATATGATTTATTGGGAGTTATGTATTAGGGGATTTTCTATTTAGAAATTTGATGAAATTGTTTAAATGCATAAATTAGGTTTCTGAATTATAGTATTTGACAACTATAAAATAAAGATAAGAACATTTGTGGATGCTGTAAGGAAATTTTTTTAATTACAAATAGGGTTAGGCTATAGGAATTTTTTTTTCATTATTGGCAATTAAATAATAAGGTGGATAATTTTCAGTAGAAGTGCTATACTTTATACAAGGGTGCAGTGAGAAAAAATACAAGAACAACATTTCAAATAAAAAGAGGTAAAGATAAACAGTACAACTGATTTGTCGTATAAGAGTACAGTACAGAAATAAAAACGAGTACATCATACTAAAGATACAATTGATTTGTCGTATAAGAGTACAGTAGAAAAAGAAAAACAAGTACATAAAACTAACGATACAACGATTTCATATTACAAGATACGATACAGTAATTAAAAAACATAACTAACGAAAGGTTGCATTATCTGATAATACTGGAGGTCACTTTCTTCAGGAAACTGCTCATGGCTAACAATATGAATGACATTAGGATAAAAATGATGAGGAATAAATGAGATGACCATGATATGGGGAAGTGACGATGTACTTTGTGAGCTTTATGTCGTCGTAGTATGTTGGTTGAGCGATGAATCCGGGACCAAGAACATCAGGTAAAGAGAACAACCCGGGAGGGAATACAAAACTTGAGGAATCATCTTGGTCAGTCGATGTCCCATTAACAGTAGAAGGGATATCCGAAGTCTCATTTGCAGTATTAAGGATATCCGATGTCTCTATTTCAGTAGTAGAGATGTCACTATCATCGTCAGAGATGATAATAAGATGGGGAGCTTCCATTTTCATAGAGGATGGAAAGAAGTGGGATGAGGGTTAATGAAAAAAATTAAACATTATTTGTAGAGGAAGAAGATGAGGTACAAAGATGTTTATGTCAGTAATAGATAGATAGGAAGAAATGACATATATAGTCATGTCGATTAACATTGAGAAGAGTTCTAGAAAAAAAAGTTAAAAATTTAAACAAAAAAAATGAAGAACTAACATACCTTTGAAAATAAATTTCAGAAACTTAATGGTGATTTAATGACGAGGGGATGTTTGTGGGAAAAAAATGGGAGAAGAAAAATAAAGTGATAATTATGTAAAATTTCAGTAAGGTGTATAACAACTTTTCAACAAATAAAACCGTGTACATCAATCATGTACAGTATTATGTCAAACAAGAGTGGTCAAGAACATTAATTAACTAGGAATAAAAGAATAAAAATATTAATACATAAGGTTGCTAGTTTACACATAATGGAAAACTAAAAATTACTGCTCACATTTGAACGGTTGGTAGTAATACCTCAAGATTTTACCCACCGTTGTACATCTTTTACTTGTTCATGTATAACTTCATCAGAACCATTCATTTTTAGGGAACTTTTCATCCGATGGCGTACAACAAATGGCACACCTGATAATTTCCCTATATATTATATGTGATTCTGATATAGAGAAAAATATTTTTACTTGTAAAAATGTATCATCCGTTATTTAACAAAATTTATTTAGAATCATATCGATTCAAGTGTTTATAGTGTGTTATAATCATCTCATTTCCATTATTTGTTTTTCAATCATCTCTAGATTTGAACATTGAGATTATTAATGTACACTACAAAAAATGTGTCTTTTTTTGATGCTTAATCGAGGCGCCAAAATGTGTTTCTATCAAAAAATCTCCCAAAAAATCTTTTTATTGGTACCAAATTGCCAATAATGATTTTTTGAGGATGGACAAATTTGATACATTAAAATACAAAAGCAGTGTCTAAATAGTTTGATAATTTTTTGCTACCTTATTACATTTATCACGAAATATATATGTTTAAGATTCAAGTTTTTTAATGATATAAATTGGAGGTTTAAGCTGATTAAATTCAATTTAACAGAATTGCTAAACCAGCCCCAATGCTAGCTAGCTAGCTCAAGCTCCTTCTCCTTGCTCACTTTCAAAGTAATCAGTCACATCATCTTCAAATTTCAAGTATGATTCATATTCCAAACCTGTAGTGATAGAAGAATCAATATCTGGAAGCTTCATTTGCAGTTCATTCCTTTGTTTATGGTTTGTCCAGTCCAAGTTCAACCACTTTGGTGCCCCAATTGCAACCATCGTCTCTTTCCTCTCACCCTCAGCCTCAGGTGCAGGTGTAAGAATGTTCTTATTTTTTTCAGTCAGATGATTGTTTTGGACCATCGATGATACTTGGGAATTCTTTTGTCGTTGAAGAATGCAGTCATAGAGTTGTTGTTTCTCTCTAATTATCAGTTCCAGTTTCTGCTTCTCTTGCTTCTGCTCAACAAGGTATTGCTCTCGTTTCTGTAGCTCTATGATCTGGGTTTGTAATAGATAAATTACATGACTTTGAGTTTTGTTTTCTGGCCAGATAAACTCTGATTGTAGTTTCAAATGTCGCGGTGGTAGTGTATCTTGATAACGGCGCATTTCTGTCAAAATTAAATGTTAATTGTCGAGATTAAATTTAACATCATTTATCATTTATGTAAAGACAGTTCATGTTAGATTGTTTAAATAAGATAATGGTGAAGTAAATTCATATGAGATGCATTAGATGATATATAAAATCTCAACCATTAAATCGCTGTCTTGACATAATATTAAATCTCGAGGTAAAAATTAAATGGATGATAGATAATGATGGACGGATAAGATGTTATATCAATTCATCTAAGGTATCTGGTAGTGATACAGTATCCGGCCCAAACTTGGTCACAATACACGAGCAACTAGAGACTCAAATAGCCCAAGATGAATTGAGGTACCCTTATAGGTCTGGGGAGGTTCCAAGTCAACGCTTGAGAAGGTCGACTTCAACAGAAGTCGACTTTGCCCAGCTCGACTTTCCCAGAGTTCAACTTTCTCAGAAGTCGAACTGGGTAAAGTCGAACAGGAAAAGTCGAATTGGATAAAGTCTACCTCTGAGAAAGTCGATCTCAGAAAGTCAACTCGAAACCAGATCTAGGCAGTTAGACGGTTACAACCCAAATGATCATATTACCCCCATAAAAGTCCTATAAATAGGAGGCACCCCTCATTCATTAAGGCAAGTCATTCAGTGTAGAGAAGTCCCAGCGAAGCAGAGCTCTAAGAAACTGAGAAGTTTGGTCCGATTTTCCCACAGAGTTCCTCGCCTAACGCTTGTTGGAAGCGTCGTTGAGCACTGATCGGGTTCAACCCTCATCAATATCTTACGTTAACGTTCTCAAAATATAATTGATGATACCCCTAACCCAACAAAATGGGACCATCAGAACCACTGACCCAACCTAAAGGGTCGGGCCCGTCAAGCCCAGGAAGGTTCTGGAGTGATACTTAGGGTTTTTTTACCATTTATAAAAAATACATATTGTACTAAAAAGAAAAATTATGCAGTGTAATACTTATACTTTATACTACATCATCAATAATATATCAATTATCAACCATTAAATCTCGAGACAGAGATAATATGAATAAATAGATAAAATTAGTCACTTACCATTGCTAAATGATTGGTTTGTCTTCCCATATGTTATTTTTCTCATCATTGATTTATTAGTCATTGCCATGAATACTTGATGCTTCTGATAGCTTAATCTTTGCCTCTTCAATCCTATTATCTCGCGCTACGACCATTACAAAATTCAATTTAGTAAGTTATATACTAAGCATTTTACGAAAAATTGTAGGAATACCGACTTCGTTGTTTACAAAAAAACAGAAGTTATATATTCACAAAAAAATATACAAGTGAAATGAGAGAGCAAAAAAGCAATAGTGGAAACCAGTGATTGTATTAGAGAAATTCATTGTATTTAAAGTATCATAAATGCCAACTGAGTTCTAACAAAACGTTATTTTGCTCTAATACGTCCTTCTCAATTTAGAGAGAATATTTCTACAAAATTACGTCTTTGTTCCAAAAAAGAGTGTTGTCCACAATGATTTAGTAGTGATGTCTGTCTTTTGTAGAGTGTTTGGAATGTGTTGAACGACCACTAATATGTCTTCCACCTTCCCTCAAACAAACCTAAAATCCATCGCGACATGCTTGATTTTGGAGTGACACGTCAGATTTGACGCAATAAACGTGTTGCTACCAAATTATCTTATTTCAACTGCATCTGAGATGGAACACTGAAAACTCTTCTCCCAAACGCACAATGTTATCTTCAACTAAGTCTTCCTTCTATCCAGCCACTACCATGTCGTCAACATACAGAAACAACATCACATGATCATCACTATCCTTAGATAGAATGAAAAGAGATAGATAGTCGCAACTTTGATAGAAACCTAATTATTTCAAGAAAACATTGAGATGACAAAACCACATCAAGGGCATTTGCTAAAGACCTTACAAGGCCTTTTTCATCAGAAAAATGTGATTGGGAAACTTAGGATCCTCAAATCCTAGTGAATGAGAGACCACAACCCTCTCCTCTAAATTTCCATGCAAAAATACATTGGAAATGTCTAGTTATAGTAATGGTCGTCGATTCTTAACTGCAATCATCAAGACCAATCTGATTGATACTAGCTTGACAACAAGATTGAAGGTCTAGTTGTACGTCATTCCTTCCGATTGCCTGAACCTATTGACGAATTTTTTTGCCTTCAATTGTTTGATTGGTCCGTTCTCCCTCTTTTTTACTTTGAAGATCCATAGCGAGTTGATCACGTTGTCCCCTGGAGTTCTAAGAATCAAAGTTGATGTTTGATTTCTCGACAAAGCTCGTACTTCTCTGACATTGTGTTCTTCCAATACGGAAATAGCAATGATGCTCGAGCATATTTGGGAGTCGAGATCGCACTTATGGGAACGGCGTGGGCATACCTTCGATTAGGTTTTACAATACATAATTTTGCATAAGTGGCCATCGAAATAGACAGTAGTCACTGAAGTACTTAAACCTCAGATTCCTCCTCCCCATCATTGTTGGATGAAGGATCGATCACACTGTTGGTTTCGTCCCTTTGCTTTCAAACACCGATCTCCTCAATTAATGGACTAAACTCACTTGTACTACTGGAAGTTGTGACAATCTCACTGATTTAGGTACGCGAATTGTATTTTCATTCTCATGAAGAATTTTATTTAAAGAAAAATGGGATTCTATAAATCCGACATCTCTTGAAGTATACATTTTGCCTAAAAGGATCAAGGCACAGATACCCCTCTGAGCTCTTCGCATAAACGAGGAATTGAGACACACAAAGTTAATTTACGATCGAGTTTCGAATAACGATATGGATGGAGGCATGGGAAACACTTACAACAAAAAATTCGCAACTTCTGATACCCAGGTTTGGAATTAAACAGAACTTTAATTAGAGATTTTCTTCAAGAGTGATTGACTGATTTCTGTTATATAGGAAGGTTGTTATTGTCATCACCACACAGTCCCAGAACTTTAATGAAAAGTCAGTGTGTTTCATCATTGTGACTGCAATATCATCTAGATGTTGATGCCTTTGTTTGACCACTCATATCTGCTGATGACTATAAGGGCATGCGAATATATGAATAATGTCTAAAGACTCAAGTACATGGGTCATTTTTTTGAATTCTAGGGTAATATCTGACTGAATTCTAGGGCGACAAACAAAAGACTCGCCTCAAATAATGATCATAATAATAAATATAATTTCGTTGAAAAAAATGATATTGCAAGTAATTATATTATAAGAAATAAAGGACTCACATTCAGAGATTCACATTCAGAGAAAAGATTGTCAGTCTCCTTTTCCAATTGGGTTCCTTCTTCTTTTGTTGTATCTATTGGAGTAATATTCCTTCATTCAAATCAAAGAAAATTGATAAATTAACTAGTATGAATGAATAATATAATTACTCGATGATTCATGATGAAAAATCAAAGATTAAGATGAATTGAAGGATCCCTCTTAAGATCTTTTGTAAAAGTTTTCGCTAAAAATTCACATTCGATAGTGAGGAAAAAATTACGATTTGTAAAAAAAAATACCATGATTTGGTCATGTTGGGATGAGGAGGATTTGAGGTGAAATAGGTATTCTCGGATTTTGTAAGATCGGTAATCTGAGATGCATTGCAACTTTGATCTTCTCTTCCTATTTTATTCAAGGAATGTGATTTCATCATTAATGATACAAATTCTTCTGGATCTCCTTTCACTGCCTTCCAATAATCCTTCATCATTTTCGATGTACTAATTGGTGGCGGCGGTAGTCGTCTTCCAGAGTCATTTTGCACTCCTACATTCTTTCCCTTTTCTCTAAAACATATGAGCAAGAGAAATAACTTGAGTGCAAATTAAAAGCAAATTCACACTTAATTATCAATCAATGATTGATGAATTTAATCCATGATAACTCTAGCTAGCTTCCATAAATCATGCTCAAAGAACTATATAGAAACCCTTAAAACTATTAATAGAGATGAATAGTGAATACATGTACATATATAAACACTCACACAAAGAGAAAATTCTTGTTATAATTGGAATAATATTGTATATAATGAATTCTATGAAAGGAAATGGGGAAATTAAATCAATAGATCAAGATTATCAAAAGCAATCGAAAAAAAATAGCAGGAAAATAAAATCGTGACGTTTAAAGAGATAATCACTAACCTATTTTTTACGACGGGAAAAACCACCATTTCTCTGCAATCTTCCGAGAAACAACGAACAATCGAGAGAGAAGAAGAAAAAGAGATATAGGGAAGATTTTTGAGAAAGAGAAATGGTGTTGGAAGACGGTCGTAGGAGCGTTATTTATAGACAGCTAAAATTTATCAGAGGATTTCATACGATTTTATTCATTTTTTTTGGATATACTACTTTACTCATGTATTCAGTAAACATAATTTTTTAAAATTCTTTCTTTTTTTCATTTAGATTTATAGATTTGAGATCTTGATATAAGTTATGATTTCCTAAAACTATTGACAATTTAATTTCTTTAATATTCACAAACAATGTGAATCCATATTTTATTGTTTTTATTTCAACTAAAACACTAGTCTTAAATATTCAAATATTTTCATTTCCCCTAAAAAAAGTGAGGAAGCATTTAAAAAAGATTTCTAATGTTTGAAAACTACATAATATAAGTAAATAAAAATTAAAGTGCATATAATGAGACTCGAACTCTGAACCTTTAAACAGTCTAACTAGTTTAATAGTAACAGTTATCAACTAGATTAATCGAGTTATGTATAATACTCTGATCTAATATAAAATATCAATAGATCAACATCCGACGATCATGATGAAATATAACAAAATTATCACACATTCAATTATAAATTATAATCGATAATTTTTAAATGCGCCGTACGTCGGTGCGTCAAAATGCGTCGTTTGTATCATGTCTATTAATTTTTAATCCAATAGTTAAAATAATGTACTGCACAAGACACTAACGCATGTACGATGGAAAAAAAATGTACAACAAAAGATATTAACTTATGTACGACGAAATATCGATCTAATGGTCAGAATTTTTCGACGCATTTTGACGGATTGAAATTCAGCGCACAGGAAACCTACCCAAATTATAAGGGGTAAACAAATAAAGAGGAAACTTAATTAAATAAAACTCACACAAAAAGCCTAAAAAGTAAAAAAGAGGAGTGTTTTTAGTTATTTGAGAATTAGAATGTGTAAACAAATAAAATAACATTTTGTTTTTTGTAGATGAATTTAAAAATCCCTCTTTCCATTTTCCACCTACTTTCCAGTTTCCACTGAGTTTGTATTTTTTTGGTGGGAATTTAGTACGATTGCTTTGCCACACCAGATCTAATCCTCTCCGACTGCGCTCGATATTCCACGGCCGAAGCGACGGTGTTTGACTTTCGTTCTCAGAGAGTGTGAAGACTAGAAGGAGGATGGCTTTTATGGTGGAAAACGAGGTGGTTCACGATATGATTATGTCGGTAGTTTCATCTGTTGTGGCTCTCTTTCTGCTGAGGTTTTGGAAGGAGATGGCAAAATTAGGGGTGGAGAAGGTACGATTTATGAAACAGATTGGAAATTGCTACTTGGTAGTTGGTAATTTTTATATTTTTTGTCAATACTTAATAGGAAGGATTGCAATGAGTTGTTCAGGTTTATGGGTGGGAATTCTGGTTTTTGGTATTGATATTTTTCCATATCACTCAATTGATCTGTTTATGGGATTTGCTCCCAATAACTTGGGAATTGATTTTACCAACAAAATTAGCGTGGGATTTTAGATTTTACTAGAGTATCAAGATTTGTGTGGTAAATTTACAAACAAAATTTTGTTTTTTATGAAAATTCAGATTTCAGATACAAATAAACTAAAATTAGTTTGCCTGAATTTCTCCCCTTCTAGTAGAAACTGAACCGGAAGTTTGTCCACATAAGCATTGGGATGGTTTTCATGCTTTTTTGGCCTTTTTTCAGGTAAAACTAAAATATCATTATTTTTTTTAAATCGATGGCTTAGATCATTTCAATTTTCTGATTTTTTTTAGTTTAGTTCTGGAATTCAGGCGCCATTTCTTGCAGCACTTACACCTGGATTGAACATATTTCGTATGCTATTAATGGGGTTTGGAATATTGAAAGATGAAGCCATGGTCAGATCAATGAGCAGAAATGGTCATTACAGGTTTATATTACATCAATCACATTTTAATTGTTACCTCGAACATCAAAAGGTATACATTGCCATTATAAAGAGATTTAAAAGGGTCGAAAGTAATTGCGAACCATTTGTGGTATATATTTGTGTCTCTGTGTATATAATTAATTTTCGCATCACAGTGAGCTTCTGAAAGGTCCATTATACTATGCTTGCACAATCACTCTATGTACGATACTTTACTGGCGTACTTCTTCCATTGGGATGGCAGCTATTTGTAATCTCTGTGCAGGAGATGGTAATTTAAAGAGTAAACTATTAGATTATCAAGATCAAACCCAATATATGAATAGAATTGGTATTTCTATGTTTTCTGATTTGTTAAAAAATCACGACAGGCGTTGCTGATATTATAGGACGGCGGTATGGAAAAGAAAAACTTCCATATAACAGGGAAAAGTCCTTTGCGGGTAGTTTTGCTATGGGTATTTCTGGTTTCCTTGCTTCAATCATGTAATATTGCCAATGGACAAAGTTTCATAAAATTCAAATATTCAATCTTATCTTTTTTAAATTTTAATATCTTTTGACCTTTTAGTCGTGCGTCCTCCTCCAGGTACATGCATTACTTCTCTATGTTTGGTTTAATTGAAGAAAGTTGGAGCAAGATTATAGGATTTTTCTTTATATCTCTGGCCTCAACCATAATGGAGTCTCTACCAATTAGTTCACAGTTAGATGATAATCTCACAGTTCCCTTGACTGCATGTATTGTCGGCACCATTATTTTTTAAATCCTTGTGATAAATGAGGATGGATGGTTCATCTTTAAGGAAAGGAGGTATAATCAAGTATGGCTTTGTTTCTTTTATGGTTTTATGTCAATAATCAATATACAGGAAGAGGAGTTGTTGGTTAATGGTTATTATATTGTTGCCATGATTTGAATTTCAGAAACCACATTGTTGATTGCTTGTTTGTTGATTGCTTGTTGATGTCTGAGAAAAGAAATTAGTCATTTGATCTTCTTGGTGTTCCAACTCAACTTCCAAGGGAAGGTAAAAATATATATTTTTACAAAATGCATTCCTAATTTCTTGTCATGAAAAGAAGCTTCATGATAACTGTAATAAATATTATTTTTTACAAAATTAGTTCACAGTAATAATCATTTGTTACAAAATTATTATTACTCTGTAAACTTATGAATTTTCAATGGCCACTCGGTCCACTCCACAATAATAATAAAATTGTGATTACTTTGCTTAATTTTATAGAAATACCTGTGATTAAAAAAATCATACAGTTTTCAAAATTCAGGATTTAGGCATTTAGAAATATCTGAGTTTTACTTTTAAAAAAACAAGTTGCGTCTTTTCGCATTTAGGCATGACTTATGTTCGTCAATCCAAAATTTATGAATGCATATCTTCTCAAGGGAGATATGAAACTTAGATTTTATGGTGCCACTAGATCGATCGCATTTAACCCAAATGAACAGCATTGTAGACTATATAAGAGATTATCCTATTGTGTTGATTTTTAAAACACAACAGATTCTATGGAAAAATTATATATCATATTGTATTATGAAGTTATTTAGGTACACATGTATATGTTTGATTGCATATTTTCATATTTCTTTAATGATTTGAAAACAGAAAATGTATTTACAACTTGTATCTTTTCTCTTCAACACCAGAAACTCCCATCTGAATCTCAATGATTGTATGCAATGGAACCTGGATGACACAACAAGAATTTTATTAGTTTAAGGAATTTGGTTTAGCTTCCCATAATTGGATATAAATTACCTCAAGGAAAGGAATTTCTTTCAAAGGTTTATCAGCAAAGTAAGCATACAAAGCACGCAAAACCGCCTAAGAAAGAAAAAAACAGCACAAACTCCTGAGTTCTGAACTAGAAAGTATTTCCTAAAAAAAATTACAATAACCTGGTGGGACATCACGACAACGGGTGCTTGCTGTCGTTCAAGTTCAATGATGACTGGTTCCAATCTGCAAAACACAATAACAAGGTAAACAGTTTGCAATTTGAAAAATGGTTTGTTTGTTCATGTGCCAATGATGCCTGACATTTGCAAGTCGCAACACACCTCTGAATAATATCAAGATATGATTCACCACGAAGATATCGATACCTCAACTTATCCTTCTCACGTAATCTGCGAAAATAAAAGAAGAATGGATGAATTGCTTAAGCATTTAGAGATTGAGATCAGTAAGTTAAAAACCGACATGGATTCTTCAGGCATATTTCTCTTTATTTCTTCATAAGTCATCCCATCACACACTCCAGTATTTATCTCATCAAGAGCACGCCATTGTATCTTTGGAAACCCAACAATCGGGTTTGCTGTTAAAATGCTTCTTTGAAGAGTACTCGTCCATATCTAGAACACATCTACAATTTTAGGCTTTGATAAGTTGTTTGATGGTTATTGAATGAAAACTTACAGAAGCTGTTTTTTCTGATTTTAAACGTTTCTCTAGAAATTTAGCCAGTTTCTTCGAATAAACTTCTCCTGCTTCACTGTTAAAACAGACCACCCATTATTATTGAGCATTGTTGAGAGTATTAAGAATAATGTATACAGGAAGAAATTTAGGTGGAAACTAAAATAATAAATGGCTTATTTGATTATCCCTGCGCAAATATTTAGTTAATCAAAAAGGTTTTCATTCTTTAGTTAATTAAAGTAATTATATTTTTAATAAATGGAAATAGATATACACCTTAAGACACTGTCTCCTCCAACTCTTTCTCTAACATTATCTTGGCTTTGTCCATGGCGTGTGAGAATAATAGGACGAGGTGAAAGGTGGGTGTTCACCTGAAACACAGTATATAAATTAACTGATTTTAATATTCATAACGTTTTTAATCTATCCATATTAAAAATAAAACGATCATTAAGATTTCAAATATATGCAAACTCTAATGAATTAATTACTCACTGAATCATTGGTATTCATTAACATATTTTATTACAAGATTTAAATAAAAGAGCATGTTCATCAAAAAAAGCATACCAGAAAGAATACAATTTTTCCAGGAAGATATCCACTGATGTTATTTACCTGAATAAGGAAAGAGAACACATTACAGCATAACAATGATATAGAATTTTGAATTGAAGGATAAAACACGCATAAAAAGACTGACTTGAATCTGACCACCACGTCCACCAATCATATCAATCATCTTAATATAAGAACCTTCTTCGACTGGCTCATACGCCTACAGGAAAACCAATATTACTTTAAAATTACCCAAACTAATTACTTCTTAACAATCTAGTTATACAGGAACAAACCTCTTCATAATTGGCAAGACGTGATTTAAAATCGCTCAATCCAGCTTCAAAATCTGATCTGTAAAAACAATCAAATTCTTCGTATACTCCAATTGATGGTCAGAAAAATAAACAAGGAATCAATTGTACTCACACATCTGAGTAATCAGGACTTTGCTGAATCTTGAGAAGAATGTTTCGTTTAATTATACTTTCATCATTGCATATTATTTCCAGAAAAATTATCTGTTAAACGTAAGGATAGATATTAGATAGTAAGAGAAAACACTATAAGTGAGATCTTCATGTGAGAAATAATATAAACCATTTAATTCTAATCATAAAAATTAATACCAAAATACCTTGCATTTTCCCTCAGCCATTTTCATAAGCATGTTTCTTCGCTCCCTGGTACTATTTGTAGCATCGAATATGCCAACCTGTCCACCATCTTGCATCCATGATAGCATGTCTTCCATATCCAGAGCAGCCATCTACATGGAAATTTGCACATTTAAAAATTGGGTGTTTTTTTTGTGGCTTGTTTGCATATAAACTGGATATATGCTATGTTTTACCTCATTGCGTGCCTCCAGACCTTCGGGATTTTCGGGATGGAAAAATTCAGCTGACTGGACAGACGGACGTAGAATTTACTAGCAAGTTATAAACACTAAACATATACATAGAATTTGCAAATATTCAAGTTTGAAATTCTCATTTAGGAAACACTAAATTGAAGTTTACGCATTACAAGCACACCTGATTGGTCCCAAATTTGATGCGACGGGTCTGTTTAAAAGAGTAGAAGAATGTCAGGCTAACTTATATATTAAGTAAGAAAGTATACATTCAAGTACTGTATTGTGTAATAGAGTCATCATCAGATGTAATCAGATTACACCTGATCCATTGGATCTCTTGCATAATATTCACCTTCCCGACATTAAAATGTTTTGTTTCATGGCCTAACCACCGAAGATATCTTGTGAGCTTTGCTGCAGTAAAAGTCTTGCCCCTAGCAGGCAATCCAACCTATAGTGCATTAAGCCATTAACCAAAAAAGAATTTGAAAGGTAGTGTGAACTGAGAGCAGTCAATTTTTTTGGTTTAAAAGATATTTACCAAAACAATAGCAATCTGTCTGCCTTCATTGGTTCCAAGCATTCTGTCAGCAACAACAGCTGCTGCAACAGCTCCCGAGGCTTCAGGCATAGCTTTCTATATATATCCAAAAATATTGGAGATGTTAAAAATAAACCGATTTTTTTTTTTAATAGTTTTCAAAATTTTGGCAAATTCATTGAACCTTCAAGTCATAATCCATCTCAATCGCATTATTCACAAACACACTTGCACTGGCTGGTCTGGAAAGCTTGGGGATGTACAAATCTCTTTTGTCCTCTTTGATTTGCGTAGATGAAAATGTTCCCTCTGATTTTGATAAGCTAAGTGATGGGCCTGTAAAATTCAACATATACAGTGTAATTTGCAAACAAAATGCAAAGAGATTTTAGGAAAAGATTACCAGTAGTGGTAGTTGGGTTAATTGAAATAATAGATACTGTTTCCTCCTGATTTTCCGATTCAAGTCGACTGCTTATACTGACATCAGGAATCCCTCTAACAGCTGATGGTTCGAAATTATTTTGATATGCTCTCCAACCAGAGGCCAGATCAAATGGAGAAATTGCATCAACCCTAATAACAAATTTGTATTCTAAAACTTGACCATCCATTTTGAACATGATATCTCTAGATTCTTCCTCTAATTTTCCTCCCTGAAGCAGCCGATTTGGCCCCTCCTCTTCCACAAGAGAAGAACGATTGTCATGCTTGGTCTCCAAAAGGAACTTGAAGTAGAGTTTCTCTGTTCATATTGAATTAGAAAAAATAAAAAATATTCATACTTTCTAGAATTTGATTACTTAAAAAAAAAAGTGTACCATGATTGGCTGGTAAGACAAAGATGAGTTCCCAGCTTGAAGAAGACTCTCGTTTCATTGGAATCTGTTTGATACACATGGTATCAGAGTTCATCAAATTGTTGGAAATGTTTGGTATGAATATTTCTTACAGCTTTGACAGAATCCCAAGAACCAATGAGCGGAACTGAACCGTAAACATGAGGAACAAGGTCGGTTTTCAGATTGACATTTCGCAATTTGAGTGAGACATATAACTGACCACCACCACCATCATCACTAGAACCAGCAGCATCAGAGATGGAAACAGTCTTGGAACTCGACGACCCCATTTGATTTGTGATTTTAGCAAACAAGGTAATCACTAGATTGGATTAGAAAGGAAAGAGTAGTAATTTGAAATTCAATATTTAAATTTATAAAAAGATACAGATTAAAAAAAAAAATTGATTTTAGACATTAGTATAATAGCCATAGAAAGCTTATCCAACGAATAACATCGCATTAATTAGGTAAATAATTAAAGTTTCAAAAGGATTATCCGAATTCTACTTGATTGAAAGAAATATGTGGTGAACTGATGATTAAACAACACAGAAAAATATGATAAGATATATACGGATCTCATTCTCATCAACGTTAAAAAAAAATTAACATCAAAAATTTAATCGTTTGATCTGTTAACAACTTAACGTAAATATCAAATTTCGTAAAAAGAAAAGAAAAATAGAAATCCATTTAGGAATTTAACATAAGAGATAACCATAGAATGATACAACTATTACTACATAAACAATAAATTATGAAGTGATTAAAATTCAAAACAACAAAAAAAATTACAAATGAAATTTTTTATACTGATAATCAAATTTTAAAAATATCATTTTATAGAATGAATATAATAATTTTAAATTACAATGAACCAAAAAGTTCGTTAAAATTCTATTTTCAACAAAAATTAAAGCTCGTTTTGCTTCTCCAACATAAGAAATTTTCGGTAGAATTGTCAAGCTCGACAAACCAGGAAGAAACAACTAAAAACGACACTGAACACCATCACAAACAATCAAATCCAAGCCGTTGATTCAACACTAGTCAAAAAATTATTATTTTTCAAGAGACTGCAAAACATTCATAAACAAAAAGTGGATGAGAATAGAATTTTAAATGAGATTATTATAAACATAAAACCATAAAAAAACATACCATATGCGATCTGCTTTCTTCAATCTTCCAATGAAAAATGAAGCATTTATTCTCATCATTCATATTGATTTTAAAAAAATAAACCAAAATTGATACAATCAAAAGAACTATGTGATTATCAAATAAACGTAAACTAATTATTTAGATTCAACTATAAAAACATATAATTGAGATTTGAGACTAAAAATAATGATATAAAGAAAATTAGATTAGATATTCAAGTTATAACCTAATTTCATCTCTCACGTCAAACTAATTTCAAATTTTCAAACAAACCTAATTTTATGTATTGGTAATATTACATAATAGCAGCATGAAAACCAAAATTACACATAGCTACCGAAATTAAGAAGATATTTAAAACTACCAACACAGAAGATATAAAAAATAATAAAAAACCGAACAAAGCCCTCAGATCTCATAGCTAAGCAACTCATATACGATTTATTAAGGCATCAAATTAAGAGAAAAATCGGCATGAAATGGTGATGAAGATGGATATAAAATAATGGTTGTGGTTGTGAAAATGGAAAAAGGAGAATGAATGTAGTGATTAAATGATGATGAATGAACGCCGATAATCTCAAAAGAAGAAAACTTAACAACCGCTCAAGATAATATAATTTTCCATCATTGGGCGTTATTTCAGACAAAAAAACAAACTAATGTATGCTTTAGAAGTGGGATATTGTATAACACAATACCATGATAAACATACTTAAACAATATGAATATGGGCAACAGGGAAAAAGAGGAAATCAAATGATAATTGATCACCTCGGCAAAGTTGCCCCAATAGATCTAATAGAACAAAGAAAATGATAAATAAACAATTTCAAATGATACTTTGAAATACCAAAAAAATAATAAAAACTTTTTAAAAAATCCCATCAGAGTAACTATGACAAAAGCATCATTTGGATGTTAGAATCCATAGCTTTCTTATAACGATTCATCATTTAGAGGAAATAAAAATTATTATTGAAAAATATATTTTAGAACAATGCTAATTCTAAAATCGTATAGTAAAAAAGAAAAATCCAAGAAAAACATTTGAAACTAAAAATATCTACCGAATCAGAGGAAAAGATACTAAAATCCACAAACATAAAAATCTAAAACGAAAATTCAAAGATTTACGAAATTTAATTGAAACATATAAGAATAAAAAACCGAAACAACGAGAATACCCTATAGATGATGCATCTGTGAAACAACCAAATCTCCAATAAATGGTTCGACGGTTTTAAGCAAGATAAAAACGATCTACAGAATATTAAAAAGATGAAAGACAAACAAATGAAAGACACAGGTAGAACATCTTTCGAGCATTCAATGATTTCTCCTGTAAAATAAGATAACAATCGCCAGATCCAAACTCTAACCTCGGAAAGAAGAAGAGCGGCGGCGGGTGATAAAAAATCGATTGATTTTTAGTCTTTTTATAAACGTTTCTATCACGTTTATCTCTCGTGCCCTAAAACCTAAAATGAAAAGGCTTTTCCTCTGGTCCCGTTCACTGGGCCTGTTCTCGCCCCATAATGTAGATGGATCCATTGACCATAATGCGATCAGAAGGTGCAGACGAACGATGCGTGACCGTTAGTGGGCCGGATCTGATGATCTATTTTGATTCATTGTTTTTAATCTTTTTCGATTTTTTCATACACATTTTTCTTAATCTGATAACAATATCTGATTCTATTTTAATTTTTTTAAATATCATCAATAGGTTGGGGAGGAGACTGCAGGATCAAAACTGAGTGAATTTCTCAAAACAACAAAATACTGAAACAAATTGACACAACAGCAAATCTTCAATTGTCTAAGAATTAATTGCAAAAAAAACAGTGCATGTTCGGATTTAGCAACACAGTTAATTTTTCAAAACAACAAAATACTGAAACAAATTAACACAACAACAAATTTTTAATTGTCTACGAATTAATTGCAAAAGAAACATTGCAAGTGCAGATTTAGCAACACATAGTTAATTTCTCAAAACAACAAAATACTGAAATAAATTGACACAACAACAAATCTTCAATTGTCTAAAAATTAATTGCAAGAGAAACAGTACAGGTTCGGATTTAGTAACACATCCCAATTGAGTTAATTTCTCAAAACAACAAAATACTGAAATAAATTGATACAACAACAAATCTTCAATTGTCTAAGAATTATTTATAATTATTAATCCATCTATAAGAACTATTGATCCCACTAGAACTGCAATTTTATATCTAGTATTATTGCAAAAGAAAGAGTGCAGGTTCGGATTTAGCAACAAAGTACTGTACTTCCTTCTTATGCACTCCAATAAGCTTCCCAATTTCCGCATTCCGATGGAACTCCACCATTAGCCTTGAACATTCTAGAAAATCCTCCTCTGAATAAGTTGTGTGAAATATCATAATCTTGCCCCAATGGGGAGGAGATTGCAGGATCACAATCTGTGCAGTATAAATTCCTGCAGAAGGCAGAGACTTTAAGATTTTGTACTCCACGAGACAAAGATCAACTAGGTATGATGATAGGAGCTCCAATTTCTTATCGGGCATGGAATTAGAAGCAGCGGCTTTAAAAAAATCTCCTCGTGAATACATATGAAGTTGGAACAGACAAATTAAAGTTCAATGTGTTGAGCATCAATTTTTCCATGTCGAGCAACTCTTTCTTTGTGTATGCTCTGTCTGAAATTATTGTCAGATCTTCAACAACAGGAATAGAAACTTCAATTCTGCAACTCCAACTAATTGGAGTTTCTTCCTTACTATTGGTTGTTGTGCTAAAAATCGGTGATGATGTTGACTGTGAGAAATAATGTCTCCTCTGTCAACTCAAATTTGTAATGTACCTGTGCAACAATTGTACATGTATGGATTGAGGTTAACCACACAATGTTTTAATTTCATTATTTGGTTCGATATACTAATTATTATCTAAAAATTAATTTATAACACAATACCTCAACTAGTCAGCCGATTACAATAGCACGCATTTTCTCATTGATGTCAATTTGGTTCACCATGTAGTTTGGAGATATTTTAAAAGAATCTTGTTTCTATTTCACAGCAAAATAAGACTTATATAACTTAAAAAAATAAATTAATCTTGATAAAAAAATTTACCTCAACTTTCCAATAATATTCATAGATATCATCGACATAGTCAACCACTGCCATTGGATTATCACGATCATATCTGTCGATATCAGAATCAAATCAAGAGTCTTCTTCTGTCTCCTCGTCACTTCTTGAAGTAAAAAAAGCAGGATTGGCATTTACGTCAAATGGTTACAAAACATTGAAAAATAAGCTGAAATGTAAATAAACACAAAAGATGAAAAAGCAATTACGATTTCCAACCTTGTTATTGGACGGTGAGGATCGAAGTTATCGGCTGTGAAGTCATTTTTCCTACAAAAACAATTTTTTTAGATTATATCGCAATTCTCATAAAAACGGAAAGAAAAAGTGTTTTTTTGTACTCTGGTTTGTCTCTTTTTCCACCGACGATCCGAGATTGTTGATCTTGTAGATTTTTAATGTCACCCAATGGTCTACGAGTGGTAGTCATTGACACTGATGTATACAAAGAAACACAACACTGATGTATACAAAGAAACACAACACTGATGAGATTATTTCAAGAGAAGACATGGTAAGAATTTTTGAAGAATGTCGATACCTCTAAAACCGAATGGTTTGACTTCTTTGATGTTATTCTGGGTGTTGTCGTTGTTTTGAGACATTTTTTTCTTTCGTTAACTGCAAAGTGTGCATCAAACTCAAGAAATCGAATAGGAAGAGTAAAAATAAACAAAAAAAACACCATTCCAATCATCTGAAATCTGAACGAACCATCCATCGGACATAAATAAAAAGAGAAAGAAAAATCACATCGGCCACCAGATTAAAAACAAACACATGTGATATACCCAAATCCCCAAAGAAATAAAAAATCACATAAGATCCATCTTTCTTGCCTGAACAAATGTTATTGACGTTAAAGAGGAAGAACCCGTATGTAGTAAACTCACCTCACTGCTTTTTCTTCCTCCGCTGTTTTTATCCTCCACGAAAAGGAGGGAAAGAATAACTAAAAAATAAATTATCGTCTGTAGAAAAGAAAAAAATAACGGATAGTTGAAATCAAGGTTCAGAATTGCATGGCCAGTGGCCCCATAAAATCTTTTTAATATTTTTCTAATTATTAATTTTAACTCACACAAACTCCAAACGACCCCAGTTTAGTGTTGAGAAATTCACGCAGGTTGAATTTTTTTCTTTTAATTCTTTGCCAACTTTCTATTTTTTATAGTAAAATCAAGAAGCAAATTGACTTGAATAAAGAAAAAGAAAAGAATTAAATCCAGGCAATAATAGCCGGAATTAGTAAAATACCTGAAAGTGAAGAAACAAAACAAATCAAATCAGAAATTATTCAACCATTTGGTTCAAACTCAATTCAGATCTAATATTTTTTTAAATAAATCCATAATTAACAAATCATCATCAAAAACTTCATCTCTTCCCAATTAGATTAATTGCACTTGAATCGTCAATTCAAACCTTCAATCAAATTTCCTTTCACTTTATTCAAACCGTCAATTCAAACCGTCAATTTAACCGTTTAATATACATATAACAAATTAACAACCGATTATCAATATTATTGGGCTAGCTATATGAATTGGGTCCATTAAATATGCTCTTATATTGGGTGGACTATATCAACTCGGCCTCTTTCCTTTATATCAACTCTTGGTCTTGGCCGCAATTCAGGGGAGGGTAGCTCACGATGATCACGATCAATCAAACTAGACTTAGCTCGTTTTACAGGAGAGGATCTGTAGGGGTGGATCTACCAAGCGGAGGCCTACTTCCAATACCATGGCATTATGGAGGAGGCACGACTCCAGATTGCAGATTTTTACATGTCCAAGGAAGCTCTGAGCTGAATCCGTGGGATGAAGAAGAATGGGTTGTTAACGACCTGGGAGAAGTTTGTCGAAGACCTCAAGGAGAGGTTCGGGCCATCCACATTCGAAGATAAACTGGAAGAATTGTCTCGATTACAGTAGACAACCACAGTGGCCGAGTACATGAGCCGATTTGAGTCCTTATTGAATGAGGTCTCGGGACAGAACGAAGAGACGGTGACTTTTTTCATCGGGGGACTAAAGCTGAACATTAAGAATTAATTGAAGATCGATCGACCAACTTCACTAAGGAGAACCTTGGCGGTAGCAAAGCTTCACGAGGCTAATCGAGGATATAAGCCGTATAAGATGGGAGGATCTCCATTGATTAAATCTGAACCATTGTTGAAAACACCATCTGGAGGCACAGCAGTACCTATCGTCCGACGAACGTTGACAGTAGAGGAAAGGAAGGAGAGAACGGCGAAGGGGTTGTGTTTCAATTGCGATGAGCAATACAAAACCAGCCACAAATGTCAAGGGAAGTTGTTCCGGTTATGTGCGGAGAACAATTGCTTAGTGGAAGTCG
The DNA here is from genome assembly GCA_001185155.1 of Zostera marina. Classification (NCBI taxonomy): domain Eukaryota; kingdom Viridiplantae; phylum Streptophyta; class Magnoliopsida; order Alismatales; family Zosteraceae; genus Zostera; species Zostera marina. Next base: position 476,488 of record LFYR01000915.1, on the reverse strand, counting down.
TAGAACCTGTGGCAGAGGAAGCGGAAATTGAAGCTGTGGGAGGAGAGATTGAGATTAGTATGCACACATTATCAGAGTCCTTTAACCCAATGACAATTCGACTGTCTATACTGATAGTGGCAGCACACACAACTTTGTGCAACGATCAGCGGCCTATAAGCTGGGGATTCCCGTATGGGCGTTGCCGGAGTTCAAGGTGTTCATAGGAAGCGGAGACTTCCTAACTTATTGTACATGAGGTTTGCCCCCGCGTGGCAATCCGGATTAAGGAAGTGACTATCGTGCAAGATTTGTATGTTCTAACGATGGAAGTTGCGAATCTGGTACTCAGAGTTCAATGGTTCGAGACGTTGGGTCCAGTGGTGACCGACTATAAGAAGTTGACTCTACAGTTTGAAGATCAGGGAATGATGGTGAAGTTCCAGGGGATTCCGCATCTTTCAGATTCGGAAATTTCAGGTGGGGCCTTCGAAGATTGATTGCGAGGCAAGAAGTAGCTTACTTCTGTCATTTGAGATGTGAGCCGCTGGAACCTACGACGGAAGTGGGAGTTGCCATCGGAGATGTCTTTGACCAATTCACGTTAGTGTTTGAAGAACCAGAGGGATTACCTCCAAGTCGACCGACCGATCCCCATATCGAACTCATAATGGGCTCTCAACCAATGAACATCAACCCCTAGTTCTCACCATAGGAATTTCTGTCCCACTCCGGTTACCACCGCGACGCGGAACGGGACGACTCGCTTCGTTCTCACCCCTAGTGGTGAGGAAGGACGGTTTAAGGGGAAATATTAGACTCGAACTTGATCCTAAGGTGACAAGCTTAATCGTAAAAGCTTAAGAGGTGCTATAGAGTTACATATTAACTATTAGGTCCACTTCTACTTGGAAAAATTATTGAAAAGTTTTTAAGAGTGTCATGTAATAACTCTAAAGAGTGTTAGTTTATCAGTAAAAGACTTGGTTCATAAACGTCGTGGCCTAAAGTTTGCAAACAGTTTTTTAAGAGTTTCATATGAATACTTTAAGGTGTTGTTAGTCTACTTGTAAAAAACTTGGTTCGTAAGCGACGTAGCCTAAAATTAACACATAGGTCTTGTCAATACCTTTAGGTTAGTGAATTACGCCATCAACGAACTGGACCAGCTCAAGTTTGGGTGAACCAGTATATATAAATTCATGATTGTTCTTATATATTTCTGTTTTTATTTCACATAAACTGCTAAACAACCTTAACACAATAAAAAATACTTAAAGGTATTATTTAGCAACTGGCAGGATAGTTAATTGCTTCACATTTTCTTTCAAACAGAGCCTCATTTTTAGTTCAAGTCGAATCCAAGTATTTGTAGTTTTTGTTTTGATTCGGAACTTGGTCAAAGGAGCCCAATTACTTTTTTTTCAATCTTTTTCGCACAACCGTCATGCAGGCTAGTGACTGACCAAGCAGGTATGGGTTGCGGTTGCTGCTCCTCGGTTGTAGACGAAAGTCATGCTTTCAGCCATCCATTTTCTAACCGCTTGCTTTCAGTTGATTTGAGTGAGAAAGAAAGAGGGAAGGAAGAGGAAAGTTGAGAAGAACTATCGGAAAAAAAAGTAAAAGGGAAAATGTGTGAAGAAGAGAAAAGATAGAAGGGTGAAGTCGCCCTTAGGCTATTTCTTTTGCCTGCATGCCACCATCTCAGCCAAGTCTCCCTGTTGTCGTCTGATCACTCTGTCGCCCGCATCTTCATCTCCTTTGTGATGGGATCGACAGGTTATTAGATAATGCTCTAACAACAAAAGGGGTAACAAGCACGTTTCAAACTTGCATTTTGGTATGTCGAGAGTAAGAGAATTTGCTGACATATCGCTATTGCCAGTTGACGTATGATTCGAGAAGTCTCTTTAATGACCTAAAAAGTAGTTACAAGAAGTGGAGGGGATCTATATTATTAGTTGTTACAACTCCATTATGTGGAAGTAATTCCAAATTTGTACTTTCTTTTATCTTTGTTAATTTTATTTTATTTTTATTATGAAAAATGGTCATTTTAATAAAAGATTTGAAGAGTATGATATCGAATTCCTTATTATATAAAGTAAAGTTGGTTCATTGGTTTCAGCCTTTCAGGAACTATTAAGGTTTATGAGATCCAAGACTCGAATCTTACTTTGTACATTTTCACTTAAATTTATCAAAAAAAAGAAAAAAAAATTCCTGATTATATGTGTTTAAAATATTAAACTAAAAAAATACCAAATTGTTGGAAAATTACTATTTCTTTAGGTAGAAAATTAGAAATGTTTATTTTCGACCTTGTAATGAAATTTTAAAAAAATGTTTATTGAAAAATTATTAGTTTACTACAATTTTACAAAGGGTGTAAGAAAATATGATAAACACTGATGCTTTGAGGTTTAAGAAATATGATAAATATGAGGGGTGCTTCTGTAAGTAATTGTAAATAAATAACACCATTTCGTCAGTTCGACTATCGTTGCCGTACTTACTCTCCATCACTCTATCTGCCTCTCACTTTTACCGGAACTCCGATGGAAACCGCGCCGGCAAATGCGACGGAGATGGAAATAGGGATTCGGAAACTGAAGATTCTAAAGGAGTTCAAACCGTTCGGATTAAATGAGAAAGAAGAAGTGATCTCCGATGCTGAAAAATACGATTACTTCCTCTTTGATCCCGAAGACGCATGCGCAAGAGAGGACGAAGGAGGCACAGTCTCCGAAAATAAGTCTATCAGAGGTGATCACGAGATATTCATTGCTGGAAATCGGTAAAAATCACCCTTATACTCACTTAATCACTCATATGCATTTACAGGCTGATTATTTGGGACGGTTATTGTATAAATGCAGGATATCATATATTTCTGTTGAGTTTTGTGTTGGGAATGCAATGTGCTTATTGATTTTTTTTTTTGATGTAGATTGATTTGGAGTTCTGGTTTGCAGGTTCACAAGAAATTTTCATGCCCTAGTTCGGTAATTATGGTATGTTACCATGTTTTTACTTGTACTTCCTCTTTTCAGATATAGTATGTTATTTCCCACTTTAGTTGATACTTGATATAATACTAATATTTATGGGATTCCGAAGTATGCTTGATATAATAGAAAAGTATGGGATTCAATCTTTGGATTATCTGTTCAAAGGGTTTAGTATTCAAATATTCTTTTTGGATCCAGAATTTGATTTGATTTAATGTCAATTTGGCTTAAATCCTTTCATTATTAATGATCATTAGTCAAAGTGTACGTTAATGAGCATTGTAATTGATGGGCATATGGATTCGTTTTATCCCTGCCTCCTTGGATTATTCTTTCAAGATGAATGTGAGTATTGCTTGCTGTGGACACATATTTATGTCATTCACTATTAGTTACTGGTTTTAGGTGTTTGATTCATTTCTCTTTGTTGAATGATAATGTATTGCTGATGTTTTAAATTTCAAATGTTATTGCAGATTCTAATAATGATATTATTTTGACTGGTCGCTATCATGTCATTTAAACATTCACTACCAATGTCAAATACGGGTTTAACCACTTTAATACATAGCAGAGTATTCTTTTAAGAGATGTAAACCAAGTTTTTTGTGCGGGTATGCGGTAGTCTGGTCTGCATACCCGTATATGCTAGCATCTGCATATGCTGTTTTGTGTGGTTATATTTTTTTCCACGTACATTTTTTCCGATCTCACATGTTTGACATTCACGGGAAGTCTGGAGGAATTGCTACTGGAAGGGTGGACTGACTGGAAAAGTTAGCCAGAAATCCCTTGAAGTGTCCAGAGGTTACTGGCTGAACTTGCTAGTGGAATCACACGGTCACACACACCATTAAAAGTAACTGGAGGAAGCAAGGGTAGAAAATCATTGGGGTATAAAATTGCAAATCACCGATGAAATCACGATTTGGACGGATCAGGTGGATTCTGACCCAGATGTGCCTAAGATCTGCTAACTGCACAAATTATTTTATACGGTTTCAAAATTACCACACACATACAAAAAACCTTGGTGTAAACAATTGGTATTAGATAATCTAACTCGAGAGTTTTGTTGGTTTATGATAGAATAAGTTAAGATGGGATGCACATATATGTAGATTGAAAATTACATAGAAGCATAGAATTGCAATGACCAATAGTAAAGAGAGTAACACTTCTGTTTCCCATCTTGTAAGAAAAAAAAGATAAAAGTACAATAATAGAAAAATTAGGCACACCAACGATGACTTCACTATCAAATTTTAGAAAATAAAAGTACAATACTTCACAGTTTCACACTTGCAAGTCATGCCAAAATTTCATGTATAATGTATGTTCTTCTTTCTTAGAAAAGCTTTTTGAAGTTTAGTTGACGTAAAGATGAAATGATGTGTTTTTCTTTCCAACTATATGGATCTTCAGAGTTAAGATTTAAGAACACCCTTTGAAGAGTAAAGGATCGAGGAAATAGTCAATATCGACCATCCTTCTCAATTCCCACCACTATTTCTTCAATAGAAACTGTCTTCACCCATCGATCTTCAACACCTTTTGATCATATATTCCAACAATGGCAACCTTTTGATCTTTTTCTTATCACATAAAATTGCAATATAAAGGAGGGATCAAACACGCTGTTCTTTGGAATATTTGGATGGAGAGAGAATGAGTGACATAGTTCTATAATTCAAGGTAAATGGGGTTTATTCGGAAATGCTACGTGGGAGGATTATAGTTGGCCTTTTTTGTCAAGCTTTATTTGTTTATTTTAAATTTCACTCATATTTCTTATATTTCTATTTTTTTCATATGCAGGCTTGCTGGTGTCGAATAGATCCATCACCAGAGGCATTTCTCTGTGTTCTACATAGTGACTCTTTGTCACTTTATAATGCATCTGGTGAGTGAAATCAGTGAACAGATGATATGTTTTTTGTTAGTTGCATGTGTTAGCTGCGATTCTGTAAATTCAAGAGTTAACATTTTTCATATTTTTATCACAGGTGAGATGGTCTCTATACCCCTTCTTAATTCTGTAGCTTCAATATGGCCTCTTCCATTTGGTTTACTTCTTCAAAAAGCTACTTATGGGAATTATCTAAATCGGTTAACTTTCAATTCTTCAACTTCCTTATCACATTCACGAGATTTGCCACGAAATCACAGAGAACATGTCCCAAACCATTATGCATCTACCATACATAATTTGCATGATCTTTCTACCAAGGAACTGAAAGAATCTTTCCCAATGGAATCATCACATTTGATTTTAAAGCATTCATCGGAAGAGCCACAGGTGCTAATTTTTTCTAACTAAAAATGTTTTGGCAAATCAGGTTACGTTTGTTTTTAATTATTATCAATTAATTTTTAGTCAAGAATTTTATTGTCATATTGTCTACCAATAGTTTGTGACTGTCTTTTTTTTGATGAAAATAAATTTCAAATTAGAAAATGAAGGGCAATGCCCTATTACTTGTGGAGATAGAGTAGAAATACAAAAGATTAGGGTTAACCCATCGATACTTTCTTATATAGCTATGATGTCTGTATTGTGGTTATCCTCACTAGGAGACAGAAGCTCTTCTAGAATCTTTCAGAGCTGAAGGAGAGGCTGACTTTGTCTATTATACTTTATACACTGATGAACCATACATATGTCCAATGTATAGATAATTAGCCATCACAAACTCATGGTGGCTACGTTGAATTTGCATCTTCAAATGAATCCGATGTTTGTAAATTGTTTTATTTTCATTGTTGGCGTTTGATGTTAGATTGTTAGAATACGCTACAAATCATTATTTCGTAGTATGCTTTGTTTCTTTACATGCCATGCTTTCTTCTATATAAGATGTTATGATTCCCTATGCAATGACGCAAATTGAACATCACATCTTCTAGTTTAACATGGGTAAACCTGAATCTTAAGGGTGTAGTTTCACACCCTTTCAAAGCTTTAAACTTGAAGGCACAAACCTGATCATTTTTGGGTACTGGTAAGGTATTAACATTTAACAATCAACACCCCGACCAAACCATGGAATTTTCAATTTTGCCCCTTTTACTTTATAAAAATATTTTTATTATGAATATATCCTCTAAATACCATGATTATCATCTAAATATTTTTTCTGAAAAACTTGAAGGTTTGGGCAGGTGCAGACGAGGCCAAACTCGACTCAACCTGTACCCATCCCTATACCAGATTATCGGGTTTACCGTGGAAAAATAAACTAGCCATCACCACTTCCACCTACTACTACCATAATTGATTTGATCGTATATTCTAACATTAACAGATAAAAATCAATTACTAATAGTAGTGCTGATGGCTGATCGTTGTATTTTAAATTGTGTTTCATTTCTAGGATTGAAAAATGTGTGGTTATATCTGACATCACGTTTTTATTAGTTTTAAATTTTAATTAAATTTGCCATCTGAAATTGTCTATAGTTCTCTCTCATGTATGAAATTCAGGGACAATTTTAACGTAACACCCAACTTCAATATATTCTATTATTATGTGCCAACTTTGTTGTTCTTTTTTAACTTACTGCTGATTTTTTTTTAAAGCAATTAAATTTCATTAAAAAAAAGGGCAATGCCCAAGCAACTTACTGTACTCCTGTTACTTGTGAATCGTTGTGATAAATTTAGAACTTGATAAATTGCAATACATTTCAGAATTCATGAATGTGTTTGCACCATCTTTTAACCATTATCTTATCAAATAGACAATTTTATTTGAAGAAAAAGGAAAATTCAGCACAATCAAGGAATTTGAGGAAAGAATCATTTGGTCCAGCGATACGATTCCTCTGTTGGTATCATATCATAATGGTAAATTGCTTTCATTTATCATTAATAATTAAAAGTTGGAGTGAAATACAATATTATCTTCCCATTCTACTAAAAAATATTCTCTTCCCAATTGAATAATGTGATGCCAATCTATACAAGGTCACGGGGGATGCTATTCTTCCTTAGATTTTTAGTTTTTTAATAGAAAATCGATCAATCAACCTTCAATAACTCTTTTATTTTATAGGAAAGATGAAACATTCCATTTGGATGATTGAAATGGTGAATTCTGGGTTTGAAGGAGAAACCTGTTCAGTGTATGCAGTAAATGGACCGTTTTCCAAACAGTTCTCTTTCAGAAGAATATGGCAAGGAACATGTTCTCAATTTGCTGCAAATAAGGTATCTATTTTTGAAACCATTTAATGATTATTTATTTAAGGCCTTGTTGATTTTTGTTGCCATTTCTCCCTCTATATTTATCTCGTCTTGTGGCTATATTGGCTGGTGTTTTCTCTCTATTTCTCTCTTTTTATGCAAATAAACTTTTTCATTGATAAAAATGAAGAGTAGTGTCCTCCTGATTACATGGAGATAAGAGTTACAAAAAAGAGAAGTAAAAGGAAATGAGCTAAAAGCACATTGACTTTTTTTTGAGGAATTAAATATTTCATTACTAAAAAAGTGATGTGATGGTGGGCATTGTCTGATTACTATGTAGGGAAATGTATAACAAGCATAAATGAAAACATAGAATTAGAACATAAAAACACGTAGTTGCATTGTTCACTCTCTTATATAGCTATGTCACTGACAATGTAGCCATAGACTGATGCCTCCAGAGGTTGGATTCCCATAACGATATGGCTTGCAATTCAATCTGATGAAAATTGATTTTTTTGTAGAGTGTAGCACCATAAGCAGTACTCACAAGTTACATCCCTTAGTATTTCTTTGCTGATTGTTTCTGGGGGTTTAAATGTGTGTTGTTTTAATCTTCTGTTTCTTTCGCCCCAAATGTGCCAAGTTAATGAGCCTAGTGTTAACTAGTGCAACTTGCTCTATGTGTAAATTTCTCTGTAGTTTCCATTATATCACCAATCCTAATATCAATCATGGGGGATTGAGGGGATTGCCCCCTCTTTGTCCATATCGCATTATTTAGGTTATTTGTGACCTCCAAGAGGAGGTTCTAGAGTATGAGTAGTTGAAAATAGGTGTTGAATTGTTTCCTCCTCTGTCCCACAGAGACGACATGTGGTTTGTATGTTAATTCCCCATCACTGCAGTCTGGTCAGTGTATTCAGACTTTAGATTTTATTCTCCAGAGGAACATGGAGAATTTGGACGGCATTTTGACCATATTCCGAGATTCGGGGTCTATGCTATACGCCTATACCTTTAGGTCTAATGACCTCCGAGTATGGGAGTGTATTCAGCATGATGGTTCTATTGTCACTGAGACATTCAACACAAGAATTGATTGTTTTCTTAGTGTCAAGTATTGTTTTCCACATATGTGAAGCTATTGTGTGTCTTATATGTTATTCTATTTCTATCCACGAACAGATCTGATCAGGAAGATCAGATTCTCTCTTCCTCACTCGAAATTGTGGCTCTCTCTCTCGAAACGGTGACTCTCTCTCTCGAAACGGTGGCTCTCTCTCACCCCTTTCTTCCTCACTGATCTCACACAAAATACTGATCTGAAACGTGTATTCAGATCAGAAATAAACACTCAATAAGATGGAAGAACAGAAAAAGAACACAAAACAAGAGAATGTTTTGTTAACGAGGTTCAGTTATGCCTACTCCCCAGGGGTGATTGGGTTCCTCCTACCCTTGGTGATGAAAATTACAAGAAAAATAGGAGACGGCACACAATTCTGTTCAGCACACGTTACAAAGGAAAAGAAAGAAGCTTTATATAATTAGTTATCTTGGGAGGCGTGTCCTGGCCTCTAGATAACTAATTAATCCATTAGGCCCAATAACTTATTATTTAGCCCATGAATAATACTCTCCATCTAACTTATTCCTCCCTTATAATTTAATTTAATTGTTCATTAAAATAACTGCAAATAACTCCTTGCAATTAATTTCAATTTCAATTAACTCCTCAAATCTGTAATTAACTCCAACATTATAGTGATGTCATTTATGTGCAATCCTTTAACATATCTAATTTTCATCCATTTAACAAAAAATGAGTTGCTGGGATTCTAACATTTCTCTGCCCTTTTAACTATTGTTGTATTGTTGGTTGCAAAGAAGTCTCTCACCCCTACACCCTCTTCCTTATGGAGTTAGGAAAATGTAAAACATGCATTTGAATCTTTCTCCCAACTACTGTTCCTCCTACCATCCAATTGAATTTTTCTAATTAACTATGTAGTCTAGTTATATAGTAACTAGACACATGACACACTGTCTCAGGACTCTTGAGTCAGGAGGTTGGCCTCTCGTACTTCCATATTTGATGTCTCCAAAGGATAACAACAACACTTCTTGTGACACTCCGGTCCAAAGGAGAGACTTATGTCCTTAATCACTCTCTTAAAATTACGTCAGGAGATCTAATGATGTGTTGTACTGTTGTCTGGACTCTGGACTTTTTGTACCTTTCTGTTCAAATATTCCACGACAAACACCCAATGACAATCCAGAGTGGTCCCTAAGAGGGGTGAGTGACGTGAATTTTTGTGCAGTTTCAGTTAGATCCCCCAATCTTATATTCGGACTTGTTTGGGTGGGAATTGGTATATTCATTAACCTCCATAAAGAAAAGTTTAGGTGTTCAACCAATGGGAATTATGGGATTATGAGGGATTTGGAGTATGGGCAGTTGAAAAAAGGTGACTTTTAGACTCTTTTTGCAGGTTACGTAATAGACAAGCAAGATGGATTTGGACTCCCCAGTTCCTCAACTTTTTGAAAGTTTTTAAATGATCCCATTTCACTCTCCTTAAAAGAATAAAAAACTTTATTGGCATATTATATCAACTTCTCTTAGCTAATTGGTCTTTATGGCTTCTATTCCTAATGCTGTCTATAATCCCACTAACTTTCTTAGAGGAGCGTCGGACCTCCAAACTATAATGTTATTAGACTCACAATCCAAACATTTATCCACTAGAGCCCTATCTGAAATGAAGGCTTTCCAGAAATGCGATTCAACAAAGAGAGCTCGATTTGAATTTCTCTAAGGGTTTTTTCCTTAATATATCTATCTTGGATCCATTGCACCAGGATAGAATCACTCTTATCCTTGTACTTTGTGGCCCTTTAAATGCTGAATGCAGTAGTGATAAATTGATAATTGGAAGACCTCTAACCTCTATATCCCTTTCAGCCTTGAGGAGAATTATTTGGGAGTTGGGACCATGTGATCTCTTTTCTTCCATCCCAGATGAATTTATAGGCCAACTTTCTTTCTTTCTTAGTAACTGGATCAAGGATAGCTAAGTCTTGTGCCCAATAGGTGTATTTTCCAAGTATTATCCAATATACTAGATGGATTCTACCCCCATAGGAGAGGAACTTCCCTCATAGTCTCTATTGACTGGATGAGTTTCAAATCTTGCCTTTCTTTGTTTGGATAATTGGAAGATCTCTAACCTCTATATTCCCTTTCAGTCTTGAGGAGAATTATTTGGGACCATATGATCCCTTTTCTTCCATCCCAGATGAATTTATAGGCCAACTTTCTTTCTTTCTTAGTAACCGGATCAAGGATAGCTAAGTCTTATGCCCAATAGGTGTATTTTCCAGGTATTATCCAACATACTAGATGGATTCTACCCCCATAGGAGAGGAACTTCCCTCATAGTCTCTATTGACTGGATGAGTTTCAAATCTTGCCTTCCTTTGTTTGGAAGCAAATATAAATCTTGTATTCTTATCTCTCTCCTTTACCCAAGTTACTTTGCTCCTTTGTTTCAAGTCTTGTTCCTCTTTTAGTACTTAATAGCAGGACTTTAAGTTTGTTCCTTAAGTAAGGAAGGGTTTTCCTCTAGGGAAGTTGCAGAGGAGTCCATCTTCACCCTGATCTGGTAATTCGGATTGTCCCTCATTATTTTAATGAAAATTTTTATTTGCTAAAAAACACCTAAATCCGACAATGTTTGAGAAGAACTTGCTTCATTCAATCCAGTTGACGACAGTGAAGAAGAAATGTCAAATTGTTAATGAACTATCTTCACTACCAGTGCAGTGGTCTTTTATCTGCAAGAAAATATTTTATTTTTCATTGTTTATTATTTAGTCGTTCCATTTTTATTTTATCCCATCTGTTTTGGCAACTGTTGATGGCTTTGTTGTATATACCCTAATGGAAGAACAAATTAACAACCATACCTTAATCCTACTACGAAGTCAATTACATGTTTACTTTCTTCCCATTTATTTATTTAGTTTTATCACTGTGCCCATGTATCTAATATCTATAATGACATTCTCATTTTGACTTTAATCTTTCCTTTGTTATGTTTGGTTAGGTTTTTCTTGCCACCGATGATGATGGAACACCAATCATTTGTTTTTTACTTGAAGAGCAAAAGGTACTGCTTTCCACGAGACTTCAAATAGACGAAGATAATGATGATCCTTTTTTTGATGTTAAACCTCATCTAAGTTGGAGTGTATCTGCCATTGACGCTGTACCCGTGATTGTGACCCGCCCAAGGTAATGTGACACTGTGATCACAGTTTGCTTTATGTATTATGTTTTATTTAACGTTTTTCTTGCAGAATCAAAGTTGGACGCTTACCATTCAGGGACATATTGGTCTTGACTTCCGATAATAACATTCTTCTTTATGTATGTACTATGTAGTAGTTTTACCTTTAATTTCTTCATAGGATCTCATTTCATTTTCCCCAAACCCCACACATACCATAGTTTCGAGGAAAACCATTTATCCCCATAATTACTTACCTCTACCTTTTCTTCTCATTAGCTTTTTTTGAAAACAATTAAATTTCATTACGAAAAAAGGCAATTAAATTTCCCAAATGCTCTAATAAAGGAAATTATAACCATGTCAAATAAAATAGGAGATAGAGGATCACCTTGCCTAATCCCCCTCTGGCTTTTGAAGGGAGGTGTTGGGGTCCCTTCCATCAGTACCGAGAATGAAGCAGAGGATATGCAATTCCAAATCAATTTGCAGAATATAGGAGAAAATCCATACGCTTCAAGAGTGGCAATTATAGCCTCCCAACTGACTGTGTCAATGACTTTTTTAAGATCTATACTCAAACAACATCTTTTGAGAGTTCTCTTTCTCCCAAAGCCACGAACCATCTCATCCGCTAGAATGGTATTATCCGAGATGAGCCTACCTTGAATGAAAGCTGCTTGATTTGGGGAGATTAGTTCACTAGAGACCTTACTGATCCTATTTGCTAGTACTTTTGTCATTAGCTTGTAGATCAAGTTGACACATGAGATCGGTCTGAAATCAGACATATCTGAGACCGTGTTTGTTTTGGGCACAAGCGTGATGAAAGTATGATTAGCGGACTTTAGCAAAGGCTTACCTTTGAAGAATTGCCTTACACATTCCATTACTAAACCTTTAAGATCTCACCAATTTTTTTTGAAAAACTTTGAGGTGAAACCAAGGTTTTTTAGGCGACCATGCGGTCATGCGATGGCCATGACCGCATGGCCGCCTAGGCGCTTCAGGCGACGCCTAGGTGGTCGCCTGAAAATAGGGTAAATTTTGCAAATTTACCCTAAACTTATATATATTTGCTAAAAAATATGGGTAAATTGACTAAATTCAGAAACATTTTAAAAAATATATACATAAATTTTAAAATCTAAAATTACTAATACAAAGTAATAGACCTATTAATCTAAAATTTAAAATGTAAATACATAGATTATAAGATTTCTATGAATTTATGGTTAGAAAGGTGCAAAAAACAAGAAAGAAAAGAGGTTAGGGTTTTTTAAAACCCTCAACCTCTTATTTAAATGACTTAAGTCATTTAAATGGGTGATTGGGCCTTATATTTAAATTTTTAAAAAAAATTTAAAATAAAACAAACCTATTGGGTCAGGCGGGTCCGGGTCAGATCCGGACCCGTCTAACCCGCTCCAGCGCATGAAGGCAAACGCCTACATGCGCTGGAGCGCATGGTCGCCTATGCGACGCCTAGGCGTCGCATGAAAAAGCTTGGGTGAAACCATCTGGCCCAGGGGATTTTCTAGAATTAAAGGAGAACAATGTGGACCTTACTTCTTCCTCTAACGGAGTCTGAAGTAACCACTTATTCATTGCTTTAGAAACTACTCTAGGGAAAATGACAGGAACAGTCAGCCGTTGGGTGATTGAATTATTGAACAGAGTTTTAAAATACCTAACACTGTTTTCTTCTAACAGAGCCCTAGACGTGATCTGATTTTCATTCGTATTGAGAATTTTAGAGGTTGAATTTTTAGATCTCTTTAACTTTATGACGATACTAAAGAATCTGTTATTTTTGTCTCCTAGTTTTAACCAAGAAACCTTACTCCTCTTTAGCCATAAGCTCTTTTAATCTTCCTCTTATTTTTGCACTTTCCTCTTGGAGTGGGATAGACAAGGGGCTCTTTTCCAAGGTTTCAATTGAGTTATTCAGATCAATTCTTGCCTGAGCCACCCTCCTCGCTGAGTGTCCTTTCTCTGCTGCCCATTGCTTAGAAAGTACTTTAACTTCCTTAAGCTTTTGCTGTAACTTATACAGTCCAGTCTTATGTATTTGCTTTGCTAGGCTTGTCTTAACTATCTCTATATACGAAGGATCCTCCAGCCAAGAGTTAAATAGCCTAAACGGCTTAGCTCCTTTTTCCACCTGAGAAATTGTGACTAGCATAGCTTTGTGATCGCTAGTTCCATTATGAAATTCCACCCTTGCTCCATGCCAAATATCAATCCAGGTTTGGTTTGCAAAAGCCCTATCCAACTTTGTTTGGGTGAAATTTGGTCCTGAAGAGTTGTTTGTCCAAGTATACACTCCACCGATCGAATCCAGCTCCAATAGCTGAGCTATATCCGTAGCCTGTATAAACTCAACAGGTTACATGTCTCCCATGATTATATGCTCCAGACGCTTGCCTTTCTTCAGGGGACCTTATTTCATTAAAATCCTCCCTACAAGCCATGGATGGAGAAGAGGAGATATGTTCAATTTGCTGAAGAAGGCTCCAGAGTTGCCTTCTGTCCTCTCTAGAAGAGGCCTTACCATACAAGGTCAGGCTTCCGAAATCTTTCAATTTCGCGTGGATTAACTAGGGATGGGAAACTAATATATCTACTGACCAAATTTTCTTCCTCCAAAACAACCAAATGGAGTCTGGGGATGCGGAAGCAGAAGAATCAACATTATTATGCGAATCTCATTTTGGTCCAAACGTGTCCTTGATCGATTGCACCTTATGCGGTTTGATCTTAGTTGCCAATATCGAAAATACATCTATAGATTTGGACCTAATTAGTTCCTTAATTTCCTTATGAGATTCGAAGGAGTTAAACCCCCTAATGGGCTTTAAGCCTTGTAATGGGTATTAGGGTTGCAAACACAAAACGACAACCCTAATCTCCTATATAAGTATCTTGTAATGACTTGTATTCTTTGTGAGAGAAAAAGAAGAAGAACCGGAGGCACCCCCGTGGACGTAGGCACATTGCCGAACCACGTAAATTCTGTGTGTTTTTGCTCGGTTTTCTCAGTTCGATTTAGGCTCAGATCTATCAGATTTGGCTGTAGTTGTTTATCAAGATTGAAAAGAGAGCTTCTCAATCGGGAAATGCAATATGAGATAGTGATCTTGGAATCCACCAAGAAGATAAAGGAAAATACTAACTAGATCAAGAAGCAATATGAAGAAGAATAAGAGGGAGAATATGAAGAACAGTAACGAGTAAAGTAGATTAGGAAGGAGGTAAATAATGCCTGGATAATTCGATAACAAAAAGCACTGTTCCCAAGTGAGGTTCATCCCTTTTATACTCACATCATAGGTGATGGACAACCCTAATGATGTGAGTGTGAAATCCTTCTAGTGAGAAGGTTGTGAGGCCCAACCTTGGTCAGACCCACCACACATTCTTTGTAAAATGCTCATTCCAATATGTTTGGAATGTGCATTGGGATCTGTGGAAATAGCAACTTGATGCTCTGCATCATTACTTGTAGCCTGCGATTTTAATGAGAGCTTATCGAGCTCAAGCTCGGCGAGCTCGATCCCGAGCTTGAGGAATTCCTTATCGAGCCGAGTCTGAGCTTGGCCGAATAAGCCAAAGCTCGACTGGTGCAGTCAATATCTGAGGATAGAACAATGGGAGTGAAGGAAGAAGATAGAAACTTTTCTTAAGATCAATAGAGGAAAATCTTGGAATCCATCAAGAGATTAAGAGAAAAATTGATAGAAGTAGATGAAAGTAAGCAAGAAGAGTAAAGCAAGGAGAGGATAATACCTTTAGCACAATATTCAATAGCGATCTCCTCCCTTGTAATGCAGATTGGTAAATGGGCAGCCCAATGATGTGAGTCCAACTCTATTAGAAAGAGTGAGAATTGGTTTGACCTTGGTCAAGCCAATTATGGGTTAAGTTAGGACTGCTGGGCCCACCTTGCTCTTGATTGCAATGCAGATCCTGATCATAATAATTAGTGAAGCTTTGGACTGTATCATCGACTCGGCTCGTTTGACATCCTAATAAAGCCTAACCAGCCTGGGGTAAAATTTTCATCTATCCATCATATAAGCTTCCGGGGTTAAGGTACTTTAATTATCTCTCTAAATCTCTTGTTATGGCAACAAGATTCCCTGCACAAGTATTTGTATCACTAGTACCACTCCCTCGAGTTTTGGTCACAAGATCTTCTGATGATACAATTCTTTGCACAGGAACATGTATCACCAGATTTCAAGGTGTTGTATTGGAAATTGATTGAAAGTCAACGTATTAGGGTTGCACGGAGACGATCATTTGAAAACCACAGAAAAGATCACAGAGGATATCAGCATATACATCAATGCGATATCCTTTAAAAAGATCACTTAAAACATGGGAGTCTAACGTTTCCGGGCTAGGGGACTTTGTGTAGCGCTAGCTGCGTGTTGGTGGCGATAATGTTTTCGATTCCGGACATGTATCACCAGTGGGCTACATTAGTGTTATTATTTTTGCAAACAATCAGTGTTGTTATTAATATTAACACTATTACTATTTTCAAAATATTTTTTTATATACCCTTTTCATTTCTTTTTCATATATAATTCTCAGTTAAGGAAACCATATTGTTTCCATTTTTTGAGTTGACTTCATCCAGTTCATTATTTAAACTCCATTGTATACCAGTTTATTATTTAAACTCTACTGTTAAATATTTTGAAAATCCTTATTTGGTAATTGGTATTTTGCTTCAAAAAATAATTGGTATGTTAGATGATCTTTTTGTTTCAAACAGTCTGGAAAGCAATGCCTCTGCAGATACATGTTGCCTAATACCAAAGAAATGGGTCAATTTTTACACAGCACACAACTGAATGTCCATGATATGAAGATTGTAGGCATAGCTGATCCTGTTCAGGGGAGAATTAATGTAGTCACAGACAGTGGAAATGTATGCCGTATGCTGCTTTGATATAAAGTACACCTTTTTTTTGATGTTTTTAATTTAAGCTTATTACATTGATCTTCTGAAGAAGAGAATCATGAGATTGCTAGCTAACATGGTTTTAAAAGCGTGCGCTTTTGCGCTACCTGATTGTGCTTTTCAAGGCACCTCCAGGATTTAGCCCTAACCGGATCCGGGTCGGGCCTGCACTCGGATCCGGTAGCCCTAATGTTTATTTAAATATAAACATTAGGGCTCTTGCGTTTCTAGAAGTCTGGAAACACAAAAGACACCTATTTCCTATTTTCTTCCCCACAAAACCTCCAATCTTCCCCATTCCTCCCCCAATCTTTTTCCACACCTCCGACGACCTCTATGACGAGCTCCAGAAACCTGTTTTCAGGTGGAAAAAATGTCCTATGAATGTATTTAAGTATTTATCTGAATTAACTATATAATATTTAATGAAGTTTATATATTTTAAATTATTTACAGAAATGCCACTAGCGCCTAAGCGGAAGTGCGCCAGGTCCTGGTGCGCAGCGCATTCTCTCCTTTAAAAGCTTGCTAGCTAAGTAGCTGTTATTTCCTAGTAGGCATAGGCACAGCGCATTCTTTACTTATAACAAATAATTTTTTTTGATAAAAGTAAAATTCCATTGATGATTTAGAGAGGGAAAGCCCTGATACAATATTATGATTTATGAGAGTTGAGCTAGGTTCATGAGTTCATCTCATCTTTGTCCTATCGACGATTGGATTTTCCTACTCTTGTAATTTGGACTATTATAAAAAAACTTCCAAATGAAAATTGATTCCAGTATTTCACAAGTATAACAATTCGTTGATAACTTTTTCGACAACAACTTGAAGACTAATAAATTCTACATAGGATAGGGTTGGGGATGAGATCGTCATATTTTGCGTGTTATTGCGATCCTCATATATTTAGGAGGTTAGGAATTTAAGTGCACCTATTATTTATTCACAAGCAGAATTTGTGAACGTCATTTTTTTGCCAAGGGTATTTTTTCCATTTATAAATGAAATAGAAATGCTAAGTCTATGATAAAAAAAATTGAGATGATATCACTTATTGGTTTGTGAAATCTATTACTTTGGTTTTAATCACGAAGAAAGCCTTTCAAAGGTCTCCAAGACTCCAAGCTTATAGAAACTCCATCATGGTTATCTCCAGGCCATACCAGTTCACACTATCAAAGGTCTTGCCCTTGAGTCCTTTCAATGAATTAATGCTTTAATTTCATGGGAGTCCAATTCCTCAAGGTACCAGCCAGACATATTTAATGTTACTAGCATAGCAAATAGCTATATAAGGAAAATGATGATAAGCTTAAAATCTTCTCCCTAAACATTGTATCCGTGTTAGGCAGTAGGCCCATTCTATTATATCAATAGAATTTTAATTTTACCAATAAATATCTACATTAGGGACAATAGCCTTTCTTTCAAATCAGAAGATTTCAAGGAGGCTTGTAGTTCCCAAATGGAGATATCTACTCTACATATTTGGGAGACCAACCTTCTGAGGCAACATTTTT
The DNA here is from genome assembly GCA_001185155.1 of Zostera marina. Lineage (NCBI taxonomy): Eukaryota > Viridiplantae > Streptophyta > Magnoliopsida > Alismatales > Zosteraceae > Zostera > Zostera marina. The sequence goes on along the minus strand of LFYR01000915.1, from coordinate 458,513 downwards.
AGTTATTTAATCACTGGAAGTAATGCTAGACAGGAAAGTGTCGATGAACATAGCTCATCTCCCTACTTTATATGTTTTTTCTCCACTCGTAACTCAGGGCATTGTCCATTTTTAATGAATTTTTGTTTAATTCTATATTTCTATCAATGATTTTTACCAAATAAGTAAATAAATAAATTTCATTACTATATTTTGCATGACCATTCTCATAATCTGAACCTTTTTATATAATAGTCAATTAGCTTATCTACAATATCTATTAATTTGCAAGTTGACTTCAGTGATATTCTTTGTAGATATTCAGATGCACATTACAAAAAAATCCATCTTCATCACTTGCCAATGATTGCATATCAGCGATGTCTGAAGGATTAAGCCTTACCTTATATAACATTTTCCGTGTACGTCTTTGGAGAGAAAATGACCAAAATGACCTTTCTAGTGCTGATTCATGTATTGACTCTGAATGGGAATCTTTTGTTTGTGCCATGATGAAAATTTGCAACGAGCATAGGCCTAACCGACAAAAATGTTCCCCTGCTTCTCCTAAAACTTCATGGAATTATCTTTTAAGCAGCAAGTTTCATATTGATTATTGTAAGCATTCTTCAATTCCTTGTTTCCCAGCTGCGAAGACACTGTATTCTGATGGTTTCAATCATGTTACCGCACATGAGAATGATAGATATGTGTCTCGCAACTTTTCTTATCAGTTTTTGATGGAGACTCTTGACGCATTGCATGCACTTTATGAAAGCTTGAAGCTTGATAGTCTTCGAAAATGGTAAAATGACATGACAGTTGTCATTTACTGATTTTATGTGCAATTTTTTCCTTCTACGATTTAAGTTTATTTTTTGCAATCAGAAAATTCTTTATTTTTTGACATATTTTTTCCTAGTTTATTGACGTAGAAGTTATTGGTAAAGATTGATGAGCAAAGTTTCTCTGTTCGGTGGCTTTGGAATTGATTATTTTTTTGATGAAATATAGCTTTCATTTCTGAAAATAGAGTTGGGTAATGCCCGAGATTACAAATGTAGAGAAATGCAAATGCATAAAATGCATAAAATGTATAAAATAAATGTTTGCTTCAAAAGGAGAAATGTTTGCTTCAAAAAAAAAATGCATAAAATGTAAAAAACATTGTCGCTTTCTTATACAGTTGTGACCATGACTAACTAGCCAAGGACTGGTGCCTCAAGAGGTTGGGCTCCCATAAGCATATGGTTTGAGATTCAATCTGTTTAAGATTGAACTTCTTACAGGTTGTGGCATCATGAGTAATGCTCACATCCTTTATGATCACATCCCTTTGGAATTGAATTTATAGCCACTTAGTTACTACATCCGATCTGTGGATGATTCAATTTCACAGTTTTCCATTCCATAGCGTCGGTTCATAAATTCATATGGAACTTTACCACTATCCTATTTATGAAGTTCAGATAAGGATTATAATCGTTCCTTATCTTTACAAAAAGGATAAGTGTTATATTTGTATCCTTATCCTAGATTAATATCCATAATTAAGAGTTAATCTATATTATCACTAATAGTATGTATTGCGATATTTATCATGCAGGCCATTGCCCTGATGGTGGGTGGATCACTCATGATTCTAAATCTGCAATAACTATACTTGGAAAACTTATGTTTTATCATTAAAATTCACGACAATTATACTTGTTGGAGGAAAATCATTGAATATATTTTAAAAAAATACATTTCATCTCCACATCTATTGTGCATGGTTGCATCGTCTTCTTCATTTTATTAATGAAAATTAACCTTCATTATTTACCATCTCCTTTTAAAAAAAGTCCGAAATTTTACAAAATTGCAGACATTAATCATTTTAACCGAGCTATTCAGGCTCAGTTATGGAGTCATTGTTTGCAAATGAGGTATTTGGCCTGGTTAGTTTCATTTGCAGCACTACCAAATTACCAATTATACAAGTATTGAATGATCTGTAGTGTGCAATCACTTATGTTGATAATGATTTTAAACTTGTAATGCCAGTAATTATAAGCATAGAACGTCTTTGTTACTTGTTATTAAAATTATCGGCATACTGGTAGAAGGAAATACTGATTTTTTTTTTTTTGCAGTGATATGGAATTACTTGTAACTCTGCTTTGCCAAATTAGTGCTGCTTTGGGTGAAATAAATTATATCGACCATTACTTTCGTGATTTCCCTATCATTTCTCTTGATAATTATAATGTATCTTCATATATTTCAACAAGAACTCCACCATGCATTTTTCAATGGTTGGAAGGTTGTTTAAAATATGGGTTTCAGTTTATTGATAAGGAAAAGCTTCCCCCTTTGGTTTATAAGCCCAGTTCCTCTGCAGTTAGCTGGGCAAGGAAGATTACCTCCTTTTACAGTATATTACTTGGAGCAAAGAGAATTGGTAAGAAACTTACTTCTGGTGTTTATTGTGGCATTGTTAAAGGATCAGCAAATACTGTGGAAGAACACACTGTTTTAGCTATGGTAGCTGAAAGATTTGGACTCCAGCAACTAGACCTGCTTCCTGCTGGTGTTTCTCTTCCATTGAGACATGTAAGTGTTTCCTGCTTCCAAATTTAATATTTATAGAAGTATGTGTCATTTTTCCTTATAATGAGTAATGACTAATTGAACAAATAATCACAATTTTTTTTCATACTAGGGAAAATATCAAATTCTCCATCTTCAACACTTACAAATCCAGACATTAGAATAGGGGATATAATCGAGGCTTGCCAAAAACTAACTAATCAATCACTTCCATGGGGCCTCCATTGGAATACAATTGGAAGCCTCACTCGGCACATGCCGCACATCTGATCCGAAAGGAACAGAAGGCTGCTTCAGCATACTCTCATACCTCCAGAAATACTATTCCTGGAAATTATCAAGGACTCAGACCTATCTCCACCTCCAACACTCATAAATCCAGACATTAGAATAGGGGATATAATCGAGGCTTACCAAAAACTAACTCATCAATCACCTCCATGGGGCCTCCATTGGAATACAATTGGAAGCCTCACTTGGCACATCTGGTCCGAAAGGAACAGAAGGCTGCGTCAGCATACTCTCATACCTCCAGAAATACTATTCCTGGAAATTATCAAGGACTCAGACCTATCTTTTAGAGCTGAAATCTTTAAGAAGGATTGTAGTTCACAAATGGAGAGGACTACTATGTAGTGTAGGTTTGGGAGACAAACCTCATGAGGCTTAGGAAACCTCCGCAGGCCACATAGGAGAAGGTCGATAGTGTGGGAAAAACCACTCTATCATCTCCATCACATTTTATTTCCTGTTCACTTGTAATTTCAGGGTATTACCCTTCATTATTATCAATGAGAAATATTTGATTCTTGCAAAAAAAACTAGGGAGTGGGTTTTATAATCTTTACGATCATTTTCTATTTTTTTTTTGCAAATATTAAAAGTTTTCATTAAAGATAATGAAGGGAAATGCCCTGAAATACAATTAAATAGGAAAATAAAAATGCGGTGGGATTTCATTTTCTAGGTTTCTAATGTCCCTATTAATGTACTTTTTTACTACTTATTTTTTGATGCAGGCATTGGATAAATGTCGTCAATCTCCACCATCTGATTGGCCTCCAGAAGCTTATGTTTTAGTCGGCAGGGATGATTTGGCAATGGCTCACTTGGGTTTCTCATGTAAATTGAGAAAGAAAGAATTTCAATCTATTGCTAGCTTAATTTCTATAACTACACCATACAAGCTTCATCTTCAACCAGTAACTGTTCCTTCTTCAATCTCTAATATGGAAACTTTGGATATTGTGAAGATTAACGATAATGATTCATCCAATAATCTTTTGGAAGATGGCATGGAACATATTTTTAACTCTACTACGCAGTTGCGATTTGGTCGTGATATGAGGTTGCATGAGGTTTGCTTCATCTTAACACCAACATTCTAAAAAGTCAAAAACATTTTCATTTTTAATCACATTTTTCTATTCATTTATCTTCTCTCTGCTTTTTACAATACAATAATATATGAATGATTCATTATATTTCTCTATGCTTATAAATAGGTTAGATGCCTGCTATGCTCCGCAAGACCCGTGGCTGTTAAAACACCTCATAATCCTACTGTTTCTGATCAAGACCTTCAACAGGTATTTTTTCTCCATATGATAGCGGTGCTATTTTTTTTTTTTTGAAGCAATTAAATTTCATTAAAATAAGACTAATGCCCAGTTTACAAAAAATAGAGTATCGAAATAGAAACAGAAGTAAAAAGAAATGAGCAAAAAGCTCATTGACTCTCTCCCATTAGCAGTGCTATTATTTGTTGGTATTTAAATAAAAAATAAAAAGGGTATTTTATCTGATGAATTTAAATATTTCATTGTTGAAAATAAGAGGGGGCATACCCCAAATACAAATATAGGAAATTATTCACTATTCTCTATCTAGCCTTGGGTAAACACAAAGCATAGATATGGGATGAGACCATGTGTAATGATGAGTTACTGCTGCACTCTGCTCTCAATTATTCTGGTGATCATCGTCCGAGAGGTTGAGGAAGTCATTGAGACAATTCATGTAAGGTATAAGGCTAGCCCTGGAAGGTGTCATTGCTGTTGTCGTTTTGGGCACACAACAACAGCTTGTAGGAAGCTCAGTCAGGGAGAAGGGAGGACATCGATGCTAGGTGATGTGTAGGAAGTAGGTCGTCCCTCCGGAGAAGAAAACATGGTAGGGCTCGTCGGAGGAGGAAAGTTCTGAAGCCGATGGTAACGGAGGACAGAGGCCACCTGCAATCAGTCATCCCTAGTCTCGAGGAGGGTTTGTGATGTAGCTAACCAAAGAGAGAGTGATTAGCTAGAGATTGGATGAAGAAATCCAATCGAGAGAGGGTTTAGAGACTGGATTCCACCAGTAGAAAGTTCTGGATTCCACCAGAAAATAGGGCGACAGGAAGAAAATCGGCAATAGAATAGTAAACAGCAGAAAAAAAAGAGAAAAGAAAAGAAGGAGCCGCAGGGGAGATGAAGAGACAGGTACCTTTTTTTAAAAATGAATCCTAACCTTCTGGTCCTCCTTTATTCCTTTATTTATACTCATCTCAAAAGGTGGAGGACTGCCTTTGAGATGAGCCTGCAGAATCAGTTAAGTTTAATTGTGCTCTTTGCAAAAGAAAGAGCACAATTGGGACCATTTCCATGTAGTTGTCCTACATCAGGCGACCCCTCTTCAGCAACATTCGACCCCGGATGTTCTTTAAGATCTGGTTCTGGAGGATAATACTTTTTGAGGTCAGACACATTGAAAGTAGGAGACATGTTGAACTCCTCCGGAAGATCCACCACATAGGCATTATCGTTTATTTTTTTCAGCACTTGGCAGGGTCCAAAATTTCTGTTTTTAAGTTTAGAATAACTTCCAGCTGGGAACCTCCCTTTTCTCAGGTGCACCATGACAAAGTCACCTACTTCTAGACAAAGTTCTCTTCTTGATTTATCAGCATTTTCTTTGTATTTGGTGTTTGCCTCTTCAATATTGTGCTGCACCCACTCCTGAATATCCTCTAAACTGTTCAACATTTCACCCACTTTAGGAACTGCCGAGGAGTGGGTTCCAATGTCAATAGGTTGATGAGGTAGCCTTCCATATACTGCCACAAACGGAGCTGTCTTAGTTGTCCTGTTTGGCATGGCATTGAATGCAAACTCAGCCAGTGAGTAAGTCCCATTGCTTAGGGTGTGTGCCAGCCAATAATCTAAGTAAGTTTCCTAGTGACCTGTTCACTACTTCAGTCTGTCCATCAGTTTGTGGGTGGCAAGTTGAACTGAATTTTAGCGTAGTATCCAATCTTTTCCACAATTCCTTCCAAAAATTAGAAAGAAATTTTGTGTCCCTATCAGAGGTGATGGATTTTGGAATGCCATGAAGTCTTACCACTTCTTTAAAAAATAAGTTGGCCACTTGAGTAGCATCATCAGTGCGCTTACAAGGTATAAAATGTGCCATCTTTGAAAATCTGTCCACCACAACAAAAATTGAGTCTAGTCCTTTTGAAGTTTTAGGAAGGCCTGTAATGAAATCCATGGAAATGTCTATCCATGGTGCTGAAGGAACTGGGAGAGGTAAATACAGCCCTGTGTTTTGTGTTACTCCCTTCACTTCTTGACAAATTTGGCATTGTTGGACATATTTTGAAACATCTTTCTTCAACTGAGGCCAAAAGTATCTCGCTTCCACCTGCATAATAGTCTTGTCCCTGCCAAAATGACCACTTAAACCACTATTATGAACTTCCTGTATAAGCTGGGATCTCATTGCACCTCTGGGAATGCACAGCCTGTGATCAAGGAAAAGAAATCCATCCTGAATTTTAAATCGAGACAATTCAGACCCATCTGTACAGGTTTTCCACTGACCAGCAAAGTCTTCATCAGTGCTGTACAATTCCTTCAACTGATCAAAAGCTGGAACAGAACTGTGTAATATTGTTAGTAGAAGTGTTCTTCTACTCAGGGCATCTGCCACCTTATTCCTTTCTCCTGATTTGTGCTGAATAGAAAATACAAACCTCTGCAAATAGGCAAACCACCGTGCATGCATTCTGTTAGAATTTGTTGGCTGATTAATTTGCCTCAGAGCCAAATGATCTGTGTGTAAAACAAATTCCCTGTGTAACAAATAGTGTTCCCAATGTTGGCACGCTCTCACCACCGCATAGAGCTCTTGCTCATATGTAGTCCATTTTTTTCTACTATCAGCCAGCTTTTCACTGAAATAAGCTACAGGATGACCCTCTTGTAATAAAACAGCCCCCACCCCGCTGATGCAAGCATCACATTCAATCTCAAATAAAACTTCAAAATTAGGTAGTGCTAACACAGGTGCTGATTTCAGAATAATTTTTAATTTCTCAAAACTGACTTGTGCTTCAGCAGACCATTGGAATGTACCTTTTTTTAAACAATCTGTAATTGGGCAGTGACAGATCCGAAATTCTTTATGAATTTCCTATAAAATGAAGCTAGGCCCATGAAGCTTCTGACTTCCGTGATGGTAGAAGGTGTTGGCCATTCTTCCAATGCTTTTGTTTTTTCTGGATCCATTTTAATACCATCCTTATTAACTTGGAATCCTAAGAACAGAACTTGTTCAGTTAAAAACACACATTTCTTAATGTTCAACCTCAATTTTGCTTCTAAAAGGGCCTGAAGGACTTGCCTTAAGTGTATCATGTGGCTGGACAAGTTCTTGCTATAAATCAGAATATCGTCAAAATAAACAACCACACAGATTCCAAAAAAAGGTTGGAGAATTTGGGTCATTAACCTCATGAACGTGCTTGGGGCGTTGGATAACCCAAAGGGCATTACAAGCCATTCGAAAAGTCCATGTTTGGTTTTGAAAGCTGTCTTCCATTCATCTCCAGCTTTAATTCGAATTTGATGATAACCACTTTTGAGGTCCAACTTAGAAAACAAGGTAGCCCCAGTCAAATCATCCAGCAAATCATCAATTCGAGGTATAGGAAACCTATATTTGATGGTAATTCTGTTGATGGCCCTGCTGTCCACACACATTCTGAATTCCCCATTCTTCTTTGGCACCAATAGTGCAGGGACAGCACAAGGACTCTTACTCACTCTGATTAATCCGGATTGAAGTAACTCATTCACTGTCCTTGTAAAATGTCAGCTTCTCTAGGACTCATTCTGTAATGTGGTAGGTTTGGGAGAGGTGATCCTGGAATGAGATCAATCTGATGTTCCACACCTCTAATGGGTGGTAGAGTTGGTGGGACATCTCCCTCTGTGATTTCACTGAATTCCAGCAAGAGTTGTTCAACTGCCATCGGTATCTCATGAACAGAGTCACTGCTATTGGGATGTAGAACCAATGCTAAGCCTCCACCCTCCTGTGCTACTGTCTGTGTAAAACAAAATCTGTTCTGAATAAGCAGATTGACCTCAATTTTTTTCTCTGAATTCTCAGGTGGCAAAGGCATTAAGGTTATCCTTCTCTCACCAACTTGAATAATATATTGGTTCAGTCTGCCCCTGTAGACAGCATCAGCATCATGTTGCCAAGGTCTTCCCAAAATTATGTGTGGCATCCATGTCCACTACATCACAAACAATTTTTTCAGAATACGACTTACCAATGGATAGGGGTACTACACAAGTCTTGTGTACTTTAGCTGCCTCCCCAGTCTTGATCCAGCCCAATTGATAAGGGTTAGGATGTTTGTCCACGGGTAGTTTGAGTGCATCCACAGCTCTAGAAGAGATTAAATTGTCAGTGCTCCCATTGTCTATAATGATATCCAATGTTTTACCTTTAACCGTGCCTCTAGTCCTGAATAAGTTGTCTCTGTGAATTTTCAGAACACTTTGGAGCCAAACAGAGTCGATGTAACACACACACTAGTCTGTCCCCATCATCAGCAAAAGCCTCTTCATCATGCTGTAATTGTGTCTCCTTATCAGAATGAACAACCTCTTCTTCACATCTTTCGCAGAGATGCACCCCTTTCTTTTGAGGGCACACATTCGATTTGTGTCCTATTTCTTGACACTTATAGCATCTAATCAGACTTGGTCTGCCCTGAGGGTCGAGAGGCACCTCTGATTTTTCAGCTGGAGTTTCCAATATTCCTTTCCCTTTATAATCCTTCTTGGTTGGTAGGGAATTCAGTGTGCTGGACTCACTTTTATTTGTCCCGGTGGAATAAGAAGCATATCTTGAATGAGGAGTTACTGAATTCTCCACCCTTTCTGCCATATTAATAGCATCTGCCAAATCAAAGATTGTATGCAAGGGCATTTTATCCTGGATTGAGTATTTTAACCCTCCTACATACCTGGCTACCATTTGATCTTCATTCTCCTCTAGATCATTTCTAGATGATAACCTCTGAAATTCCAATGTGTATTCTTCCACAGTTCTAATCCCCTGTTTACAATTCTGATATTGTGTGAAAAGGACTCGCTGATAGTCTTTTGGGAGAAATCTTTGTCGAATTAGTTTCTTCATTTTTGGCCAAGTTCTGACCTTCTTTTTTTGTTGACGGGCTCTAGCAGTTGTCACTTGTTCCCACCACACTGAAGCTCCAGATTTAAACCTCACACTAACCAATTTAACTTTCTTATTTTCTGGAACTTCCATGACTTCGAAAAATTTCTCCACTTCAGTCAACCAATCTAACACTTCCTCGATTCTCATGTGACCATTGAACTGAGGTATTTCCAGGCGCAGTCTGTACTTGCCATATTCATTTTCATAAGGTGGATATGGGCATTGTTCCTGCCGCCTATTCTGATCGAAAAAATTCTGGTGATTCTGACCTCTATGTCGTTGGTACTGCAATCCATAATTATTCTGTCTTCTATTGGTCTGTTCAGGTGCTCGGTAACCCCATTCATCAATTTCAGACGATGAAGAAGAAGAGATGACAGCATGGTTCTTAGATCTGCTGGACTCACCTCTGGAACGGCCGGTTTTGGGCTGATCGGACACAATCTGGTGCACAGTGAGAGCCAGATTCTCTACCACAGAAGTCAGATCTGCTAATGACTTCCTCAGATCTTCTACATCCTTTTTTGTGACCATGTCTGACATTTCCAGGAGCGTTAGCCTTGAATCTGATACCACCTTGATGTAGCTAACCAAAGAGAGAGTGATTAGCTAGAGATTGGATGAAGAAATCCAATCGAGAGAGGGTTTAGAGACTGGATTCCACCAGTAGAAAGTTCTGGATTCCACCAGAAAATAGGGCGACAGGAAGAAAATCGGCAATAGAATAGTAAACAGCAGAAAAAAAGAGAAAAGAAAAGAAGGAGCCGCAGGGGAGATGAAGAGACAGGTACCTTTTTTTAAAAATGAATCCTAACCTTCTGGTCCTCCTTTATTCCTTTATTTATACTCATCTCAAAAGGTGGAGGACTGCCTTTGAGATGAGCCTGCAGAATCAGTTAAGTTTAATTGTGCTCTTTGCAAAAGAAAGAGCACAATTGGGACCATTTCCATGTAGTTGTCCTACATCACTTTCTTGCAATTATTTGTGTAATTTATCCCTTTTTTTGAAATAAAACCACTTGGCAATTATATTAATTTTAAAATAAAAAAAGAGGTAGTGCCACATGCATCCTACCACACACCCTCCGCATTGGTCCGATCAGTTGATCTTACGATCTATTTGATTTTCGCAACCTTTGTGGACTGACAATTAGTTCTTAAAACGAGTATGCATGCATCGTTCCTACGTAGTGGGCCTAGGACAATGGTTGGGTGAAAAAACCCTAGTGTGCTCCTGGCATCTTTTCCTACTTTCATATCGTGTTTTCTACTTTCAGAAGGATCTCAATCCATGGGATTAAGGTTCCTATGGAGATGATCAATTGTTTACACAATTGGTCATCCCATCATTCCATCAATATTTAACCTAATCCTAGATGAGCCAGAGTTCTATCTTTAGTTGAATTCTGGTTCATTTCGGATTTTTGATTTTTTTTTCTTTTCTAGTACAAGTTCCTATACCTTTTAAGTTACAGATACAGATAAATTAAATTTCACTATTTTTACGGTATCCTTGCTGTCAGTTCCCCCGTATTCGGCTCTTGTGGGCTTTGTATCCAAGCTTGTAATTTATCCCACATGTCATTACTTCACCTATTTCCTCTTTTTATGCCAATAGATGCTTCTCCGTCGAGGAGTCAACTGTACTCCTGACCTGTATGTTCTCCAATGCTAGTCCCCTAATGTACCTTTCTTTGATCCATTTTACTAGAATAGAGGACCCCTATCCCCAGAAACTGGCAGCTCTTTTCAAAGCCACTGATCTGGCATGTTTCTGACCCCTAACACATTCTCTTTAAAATAATTGTTGAAGTCTGGTAAAATAAGGAGCTTTTATAGAGGAGAATTGCTACCAAAAAAGGTTTTGTAATAACTCCATTCTGGTGTATTTTATGGGAAAGAAGCCGTTCTTCCCATTTTTAGATCACTATCTCGAAAGTTTTCAAGCCATCTGCCTCATATAAGTTATATAGTAAGGAGATGTTGAGAGGATCGCCAAGGGTGGCCCATATTGGTTTGATCAGAATCTTCTTTTTATTACGAGATGGGACTCTCGGCATAGTAGTAGAAAGAGATGTCATCTCCTTACTCTATAGATTTGCCTTAGAGAAATTAGTGGTCATTTGAGATTATGGGAAAAATTTCTAGCATCTTTAGTTATCTAAGAGAGAAGCAATTGATTGTATGTGTGGTTATTGATACTTCATATCCTATTCCCACATCTGTTAGAATTCAGATTGAAGATTTGGATGATACTAGGTTGGAAGACATTGAGGTATTCGTCGAAAATTTCCTAGCCCAATGCCTAAAATATGGGGTGTTTGGCCATGATTGCATCAAGGACAATGTGTTAGGACTAGATCAAAAATCTAATCTTGAAAAATAGGTTGAAAGAAAAGAGAATAGAGTAGGTGAAGCAGCGAAGAACAAAGAAAAGTGATGACAAATGAACTTATTTGAACAAAGACGTTGATCTAATGGATACTAATGTTACATTCTGATGTAGAATAAATCTCTGAACACTTGAGTAGAAGAATGAGAAGAAGTAAGACACTTCTTCTGATCAGAATAGAAGAATACATGGAATCCATCAAGATTTAAGATCTAGATTTAGGAAAAAGAATCAAGAACAGTGAAGAATAGTGAAGAACAGTAGGGAATACTTGGGAGAGAGTAAAGTATGTAATACCTTGATTTGCACAATAAACGATAATGATCCTTCCTTCATGGGTCTATTGTATTTATACTCACGTCAATGATATTGGACTATTGAGCAGCCCAATATTGTTTTCCGGATATGTATAATGTTTATTGGTTCCATACCTCTACAATGTGAACAGTATTTTCTAGTCTTGAACAGTATCGTCAAACTCATCACCTCATATGGCTAACTTTTAATTCGTTGTTTTCTTTACGAAAATAAATTAACTTATGGATAAACATAATTGGTTGTTTTTTTGATACACTCTTTTTGTTCTGCATATACTAAATTTTTAGTTATAAGTAAAGACTACTATTCTTTACTTGGTGTACTTTTTTCAGTTTCACTTATGTACATTGGTTTTAAACTTTTAATAAGCATAGTTTATCTTTTACATACTATCAGGAGTCAGTTAATGGATGCATTATTACCCTTCTCTCACTTTATCTAATTGTTAAAGAAAATATACTTATATAAATCAGTTTTAATGGATACCTCCATTTTTAACATTATAATAGAGAGGGCAAGCTACTGGACGAACTTCGAACCATCTTTCTGGCTATCTAACTGTTAATCATTTTACTTAATAAATGGAAATCTAGGGCAGATAAAATTCTACATTTGGTCTTAGATAACCTCCTAATAATATTCTTCTGTTGTATTTGACCACAGGCCGCTGAAGAAGCTACAAATGTTTTCTACCACTACACATATGAGGGAAGTGTAGACATTGATTCTCTTTCTGATCCCACCATTAAAGCTTCAACATTAGCACAGATCAATCACTTTGGACAAACACCAAAACAGCTCTTCCTTAAACCCCATGTCAAACGTCGATCCTACAGCTATCTTCGCCGCAAAATTCCTCTTCACTTGCTTCAACATTGTTCGCATCTAGTACCACATGATGTTCAAAAGAGGTCAACTTCATCAATCACGCAAATTGCAAGTTATAATGACACCATAGTAGTTGCTGGAACAAATAATTATATCAAACCACCAAAATACAATCAATATCTTAATTGGGGGTTTGCTGATAGGAGTCTTAGATTCTTGACTTACGGCCAGAATAAACTTCTATCAACTCATGAGAATCTTCATGGTGGGTATCAAATCCAATGCGTTGGAGTCAGTAATGATGGTCGTATTCTAGTCACTGGTGCAGATGATGGTGTTGTAGCAGTTTGGAAAATCATTAATGAACAACAGTTGTGTTTTGAGCGAGCTCTGTTTGGACACACATGCAAGATCACATGTCTCTATGTTAGTCAATCATACACACTCTTGGTAACTGGATCCGATGATTGTTCAGTGATTATATGGGATTTAAGTGGATTAACCTTTGTGAAACAACTAGAACCAAAATTCCCTTCACCTGTTACAGCAATCCATGTAAACGACTTGACAGGAGAGATTGTGACCGGTGCTGGAACTCTACTTGCAATTTGGAGTGTCAATGGAGTTTGTCTTGCAATTGTAAACACTTCACAATTGCAATCTGATCCAATTCTTTCATTGACTACCACACTTTACAGCGATTGGGAGCATACTAATTGGTTTGTTACTGGTCATCAAAGTGGGTGTGTTCAATTTTGGAACATGATTCATTCTTCTTCTTCTTCTTCTTCTTATACAATTTCTGATGAATATGATATTAAACCAACACCAGAGTACAGATTAGTTTGTAGGAAAGTACTGAATTTACATAAACATCCAGTTACTGCTCTTCATCTCACAAAGAATCATAGACAATTATTGACGGGAGATTTTGCAGGGCACTTAATATCTTGGAAACTATCTGCTGAAAAGCTTAAATCTTCTTCCTAAACAATTAATTCTGTTTGTTTTACTTTATTTTCTTTGAATAGGATGGATGGGATGGGAGAGAAAAAGGAGTCAAATTGAGTTCTTAAATGTACGTGCATATTTTTCAGCATGAACTTGCCTTCTTACCCACCTTATTAAATTGTATATATATTGGATTTCTTATAGAATATTTAGTTCAAAGATGTTAAATAAATATCAATAAAGATTCATTCCTTGTTATATTCTTATTCTATTTTTATGCAAATTGGAAATTTTAATTATATCATTGCTTGTGATGATACCACCGACCGCATCGTCCCGAACTCGTCGTTGCGATTCATTCTGCTTTGCGCTCCTGATCAAGCTTGTTCATGCGACGCCTAGGCGTCGCATATGCGACCATGCGCTGATCTGACCCGGGCCCGCCTAACCCAATAGGTCTGTTTTTTTTTTTTAAAAAATTTAAATATAAGGCCCAACCACCCATTTAAATAAGAGGTTGAGGGTTTTAAAAAACCCTAACCTCTTTTCTTTCTTGTTTCTTGCATCTTTTTAACCCTAAATTCATAGAAGTCATATAATCTATGTATTTACATTTTAAATTTTAGATTAATAGGTCTATTACTTTGTATTAGTAATTTCATGTTTTAAAATTTATGTATATATTTTTTTAAATGTTTCTGAATTTACCCATATTTTTTAGCAAATGTATATAAGTTCAGGGTAAATTTGCAAAATTTACCCTATTTTCAGGCGACCGCCTAGGCGTCGCCTGAAGCGCCTAGGCGGCCATGCGGTCATGGCCATCGCATGACCGCATGGTCGCCTAAAAAACCTTGCTCCTGATCCATGCCATATCAACCCTTATATGTTAATAATTTCTCAATTTTGTAATCTTGGTTTTTATAAAAAAATTTAGTATTTGAAAGAATCAAAGAAAAACTTTGCTCACAGTCACAGATAGGGATGCAAGTTAGCTTGAACTTGGCACAATAGAGTTGAGTTTGATAGGATTGAATGTTATTTATGTTAAATTAATCATGTTTATTAGATCGATTTTGCATCATACATGCATGTGTTAGTATCTTTATAGTACATTATTTTACATCGTATGTGTGTTGGTATCTTGTACATTATATTATTTTAATCATTAGATTAAATACTACTGACCACGATTTGATGACGTACGACGCACCTGATAATTTCTCTCTCTCTCTATATATATATATACAATTGGAGCAATAATAAATTAAGTGACTATTTCATATCTCAAATAATTAAATTCGATTTAAGTGAGGGACTAAACTAAGAGTTAGATTCCACTCTAACTGAACTAAACCCAGGAACCTTTTTCACAACACCTTTCTTGTTCATCTCCTTCAAAACATCTCTATGATTCTCTCGTTGACCGGTTGACCAATATATATGTGACATCAGCACGTATGAACTACTGTCACGTGGCATCATCTCGACCAATCGTTTCGCAGATATCTCAGCGATGACCACGTCATTATGATGACGTGACGATCCAAGAAGACTCCTCCATATGACGTCATTCGTCTTCCACGGCATTTTCCTCGCAATCTCCTCCGCTTCTTCTAGAAAACCGGCACGGCCGAGGAGATCGATCAGACAACCGTAGTGTTGGACTGTGGGTGTTATACCATACTTTGTACTCATAAGATCGAATAAGACGAATCCTTCTCGAATCAGTCCAGCATGGTTACAAGCTTTGAGCAATGCGATGAAGGTTATCTCGTCGGGTCTCACTTTGCCCACCATTTTAGTGAAGAGTTTCATGGCTAGAGTTCCTAACCCGTGGTTGGCGGCTCCGGTAATGATTCCGTTCCAGTGGTCTATAGTTCTGCTCTCATGGGAGATGGCATGGAAGGTTTCAAATGCCATGTCTGGATACCCACATTTGAAATACATGTCCAGCAGAGCTACTCCGACTACACCGTCAGTGGTGATTCGGTTCTTCTTTAAATACTCATGTATCAGTCGACCGTCGTCGTACAGAGTCATAACGCCGACGGCAGAAAGAGCAATTACGAGTGTCGCACAATCGGCTGAAATCTTCCCTGCCCCTACCGTTGTCGTCATTGAGTGGAAAAGCTCGATTATATTTTTGAATTCATTTTTCTCTCTGTATCCAACTGACATAATATTCCAAGATATTGAATCTTTTACTGGCATTGCTTTGAAGAGTTTCTCTGCAACTCGGATGTCGCCGGATTTCACCAAACCGTAGAGCATGGTGTTCCACGATGATGAATTTCTCACACGAATTCCCATCGATTCGAACAACGTCAATGCATCGGAAACTTTGTTTGCCCTCACGTACGCTGAAATCAATGAGTTCCACGTGATCGTGTTCTTGTACGGTAACTTCTCAAACAATCCGTGCATCATCTGGACTCCGGTAACTTCGTCGCCGGTGGTGGCGACGTATCCATTGAGAATAACACCCCACGTTAACCCATCTTTTATAGATATTTCAACAAACAGTTTCTTGGCAGCTTCCATATCGCCAGATCTGACGTACCCATCGATCATTGAATTCCATGTTATAACATCTCTTGTCTCCATTTCATCAAACAACTTCCTCGCTGATTTTACCTCACCGCATTTCGCATAACCATCGATCATCGTGTTCCACGAGAACAAATCACGTCGGGGCATTTCATCGAACAACTCAGCTGCTCCAAACATGTCACCATTCTTCGCGTAACCGGCAATGATCACGTTCCAACAGAAGACATTCTTGTGTCGAATGTTATCGAAAACAGCACGAGAGGAGTTAATCCGATGACATTTGGCGTACATGTCTACCAAGTAACACTCAATGTAGATGTCTGTAGTGTGAGGGCTCTTGATAATCCTGCAATGAACTTGCGCTCCTTGTTCCAACGAGGCGGAATTAGCGCAAGCTTTGAGAACGAAAGGGTAGGTATAGTTGTCAGGAACGACATTGTGGTGTGACATCCGACAATATAAATAGAACGCTCCCCATGGATTTCCATTCTGTTCGTATCCTCTGATTGCAGAATTCCATACAACGACATCGAAAGATGAATCAAAGGAATAGATGTGAGGCAGAACTGCAAGTGCGAACCTTAGATTGGGAGAATTAGAAGATCCAGGACCGTCGGAAGAAAATAATAGTGTGTGTCGGAGTAACAAAGGTTCCCCGAGAAATCCAGCGACGGACAGCTGATCTAAAAATTGACACTGTAGCTTTTTATTTGTACATCGGTGTATGTGTCGGAAAAGAAACGTTACGGCGGAGACGACCGAGAGGAAAGCCAGATTTCCTCGCCGGAGTGAGCACGGTATCTTAGCTTTAGATTAAAATAAAAATAAAAAGGAAAAGGAAAAATGTTAAAAATATCCACCTAAGATAGGTAGGGAGTTAAAAATAACCACCTACACATTTTCTGACAATATTACCCTTATAATTAAATCAAATTTACGGATGTGCCACTGTAATAAAAAACGGGCAGAAATGAAAAATGATTAAAACTACCCACCTATAAATTTTATGACCATTTTACCCTTACTTTTTTTTAAAATTTTCTTTCACATGCCATTGTCAGTAACGGGGAAAAGAAAAAACCCATTGTCATTTGCTCAGAACCACTTTGAGTTTTAACTACAAATGTGTGGAAAACTGTGTTGTTTGAGGCTGAAAATTTGGAATCAACAACATCTACTTGAGTCTCCTTGAAGACATTAATGACTGTTGAAACAGGGTGAGTTTCTAAAGGAGTGCTCACATGGACGATGACCTCATTGTTACCCATTTGGACATCAACATCAGGAGAATTTTGTTGGACATCCTTCTCTGATTCCATCTCCTTGAGCTTCTTCTGTAGCTCGGTTATGTAAGATATGGCATCACCAAGAAGAGATGCTTTGTCCATTTTAGAAATGTTGGGCACAACTGCTCGCAGAGCGTAGAACCGTTGATTCAATTTCTCTCGTCTCTGCCTCTCTGCTTCTACATGATTGAGAGGCTCCTCTCGACCATTTGCTGGCTTCCTACCTCTCTTCCTTGGCCTCCTCTCATCTGTTACCACCGTCGACACAGCAGGTCTGTCATCATTCAACAACTCAACATCCATATGCTCAGATAAGACAGGAGGAACCCCTGAAATTAAAGCCCCTGCCAAAATCCATGTGAAGTTTCTGTAGAACCCTCTTCTTCATATTCTGTTTATGTACCCAATCATTCTCCAATGCAGAAGCATCGGAATCCGACTCCTCACCTTCGCGAGGCTCCCTGCAGTACCCATCGCCCCATCCAAGAACGGTCTCACCGGATTTATACCTCGAGATCTGCCAGAAAATAGCGTAGTTCCATGAGACACCAGAAGGAGGAGACGATTTAACGGGTAAACGGGCATGGAAACGGGCATGGGTACAACCCACACAATTTACTAATAAAGGGCAAATTAGGAAATTTTACACACTAACATACCCTAACCACCTAACACCTAGGCTTGGTGGGTAGTTTTGACCACCAAGTCATCTTAGGTGGCTAGTTTTAACACTTACCCAAATAAAAATAATCTAACTAACTTACTTATCTAGTTGTTTCAGTTAATAAAATAAATAAAAAACTCTCTAAACTAACTCAATTTTTCAGTTATTTCAGTTATCTATCTATCTATATATATATATATGATAAATCTAGGGTTAACTGTCAATCAATCAAAATCAAATAATCAAGCTATTTACATAAGATCGATCGATCGAGCGAGCATCAATGGGGGATGAGATAAAGAGTTGTGTTGATAAGATGATTGGCATCTACAAGAGCCGTGGACCTTCCAAAGCTTTAAAGCTTTCACAAAAAGCTCTTAAAGATTATCCTGAATTCCCCCTATTCCATCGTTTAAATGCAATGTTCCTCTACGAGAGTGACCGTTCAAAGCTCCCATTTGCTTGCGTATCTTCATTGAACTCCGTAGTGAAGAACCCTTGTTCACTGGAATTCCGTTACTACCAAATCAAACTTCTAAGTCAACTTTGCAAACAAAATGATGTCGTTCAAAATCTGTCGATCATATATGAATGTGAAACTGCATTGCATATTTGGAATCCTGAAGAGACTTATTGGGAGTATTACAGGTGTCTTATTGATGAGAAATCATTTGCTCATGGTATGAGTAAGGAAGAAGCTGTAAAGTTTTACAAGGTTGCTATTATAAATCTTATGGAGTGTATTTATAGAGAAATTGATAATTTGAGTCAGGGTTTGTTGGATACAATGTTTTTTCCATACGATGATCGTCATCCAATAGAGAGACTGAAGATTACAGCTGATTTGATAAATGGTGATCACTCTAACTGTGCATTGGTGTATCGAATGCACAGCAAGTTTTGCTTCGAATATGCGGTGACTGTCGAGGATTGCGATGAGAAGAAGAAGGTTCTCCGAAAATCTTTGATATCGGCCAGATTAGCGCATGTCATGTTTGATTCTTCTTGTGATTATTTGATCAACTTCTGCACAAAAACATTACAATGTAAGTCCAAGATTTCGACTGGTCTACTTAGACAAATTAAAGACAAGTTGAAAGGTGCTCTTAAGTGGGACATGAGTATTGAACCTTACTACATGAGATTGATTCCTGATAGATTTACTGATGTTATAGATCTTGTGGATTACAATGATAATTGTATAAGAGCCTTGCTGATTTATATAAAAACCATGGAAGAAAAATGTTTTCGCCAAGATATTAAATATGGCGATAATCATCATCGGGTAGGTATATATATATGATTCGATCAACTCCTTATTTGTTATTAATCTGTGATTTCATTTTCAGGATTTCATTTTGACCTATTGCAAGTATTTGGAAGAGGGTGGTCTGAAGAAGTTCCTCGAAGAATCGATTGTTTTTGCAAAAAATATACTGTATTTGTTGAATAATATTCCAAATATTAACAAGTGTGATGAAAATCATAAAAGTGACCTACAAAGAAAAGTGGTAAGAGAAAGTTCATATGTCAGTGATATTGTTGATGAGATCATAGAGATTTACAAGAAGCGTGGTCCTTCTGAAGCTAAAATACAAACATTTGATGCTCTTGCAAAATATAGTTCCTCAGCCATTCTCCAAAGGTTGGCTTCAAAGTTCATTTATGACACCGACCGATCGGAGATTGATTTTGCCTTGGAATATGCAAAGAAGGCTGTTTCTTCATGTGAAACCTCGCTAGAGCACCGGTACCACCAAGCCTCGCTTCTCTTCACTAAAGCGGTGACCGTTTCTCCCAAAGATATCATGTTATACTGGGAGATTATTTGGTTATGCCATCAGGCAACTAATATGAACAGAGTTTCAGTAGAAAGTTTACAACTGTTTCGTATTTTTCATAATTATAAGGTTGAGGATCTAAACACAGAAGAGAAAATTGTGGATTATCTCAGGTATTTATTTGAGAATCTCACCAACATGTG
This sequence comes from Zostera marina, assembly GCA_001185155.1. NCBI lineage: Eukaryota > Viridiplantae > Streptophyta > Magnoliopsida > Alismatales > Zosteraceae > Zostera > Zostera marina. The sequence goes on along the minus strand of LFYR01000915.1, from coordinate 438,453 downwards.
TTTTAGAGCAATTGATGGAATACCAAAAAAATTAGTTGATTCTTTTCGACACGGTAATATCGAAGAAAAATTGTCTTCTATGAATGAAATGTTGAATTCCAAGTTTCGATTGAACCCTTTTTTCTTTCGAGTCTACAGCCAATTTTGCTTTGAATATGTAGTTCTCAAGAATGTAGATTCTAAGATAAAATGGTTGTCAAGATCGCATATCTGTGCAAAAGCCGCAATGAAGAGCTTCCCATATTCTATGGACTATAAAATAACATACTTCACCAGAAAATTACAGGTTCTTTGTTTTACTCCAGGGGAGCTCCAAGTGTTAAAGAAGAACTTGAAGGCAATCCTTGGATTCAACAACAATTGCGAACCTTACTACAAGTATCTTGTTCAGAATGATTTATCAACTCCTGAAGAATTAAGATTTTATTTCGATAATGTCATTATGATGTTACTGGTTTATGTGAAATTGATTGAAGAGGTGGATCAGAACATTGAGAATCAGAATACCAAATTCGGTGAGGAGCTAAAACTCAAACGAACCATAAGAAATATCGAAGCGTACTGTGGATTCTTGGATGAATATAAAGATTTAAAAGAATTTGCTTTAAGAAGTAGATTCTATAATTGGGATATCAGATATTTGTTGGAGAACCCTCCTATGGTAGACCATTGTTTAATTGATTGATTGATTGATTGATTAATTGATCGAGTGATGAAATCATTAACATAATTTGATTTGCAGGTGTTTTGGGTAAAAGGAGTGGATAAATCAGAATATTTACAACAGGATTCTTCTAAGAAGAAGAGGAAGAAGAATAAGAAGAGTAGGAGGAGAAAGTTTATGGTATTAAAAATTTTATGGTATATGTTGATGAGTTTAATTAATCATCATGTTTTTATGGTATCAAAAAATTTATTTGCAGGTGGATCAAGAAGAAGACAAAGAAAGTGATATATGTTGTCAGATTGAAGATGATAATGATGATTCTATTGCTCATGAAGAAAAAGAAGAAGAAAATTAAATCTCTAGATTTTGTATTGTTTTTTTAGTTTTATCTGTATGATTCAAACATTGGTATTTTTAATTGAATTGTTCTGAATTAATAATAAAGAACTAATTCAAAATTAGACAAAATGAAACCTTTTTTTTTTGATATGGGAAGGTACATTTTTACAAATAAAAATATTTACCTCCAGGTGATATACCAGAATCACATAATATATCACCGGTAATTATATCGTGCTGGAAACATTGCAATATAATGATAAGATTTCTCTTAGCCAGCTCAATAAGATCAAAAAGAAGTTGACACATGCACCTTATTTGAATTACAGTATTGAACCCTACTCCAATGAACTGTTTTCGAATGGTTTCAAATTGTCAGCTATGGTGAAGTACTATGTGATTGTATCAAATCATTGCTGATTTTTATCTCTTTTGGTAGAAAGAAGTCATCTCCACAACATTAATTATGGTGATCATGATCATTTGGTAATTAAATTAAACTAAAAGTTTTTTACTGAATCAATTTTTTTTAGATGGATGAATAGATTGTTTTGTTTCCAGGGATTCATTTTGACTTACTCCAAATATTTGGAAGATTGTGATTTAAAGAAATTCGAGGAAGAATCGACTTTTTACAAATTAGATTTATGTTATTTACTGCAACATATACCAAAGATAACCATTGATAATGAAGATGAGGATGATCTACAGACAGATATTATTTTAACGGTATTTGATATTATTGGTAAATGCATTAAAATGTGCAAACAACAAGTTCCATCTGAAGCAAGGACACTAATACTGAATGCTCTTACAATACAAGAATATTCATCGATTCTCCTAAGGTTAGTTTCAAAGTACATTTACGAGGCCAACCCATCGGCGATCGAATTAGCCTTGAAATATGCAAAGATGGCTGTTCTTTCGTGCTCTGGTTTGCTAGAACACCCGTTCCACTATGCCTCACTTCTCTGCACTAAATAAAAAATTCTCATCCTAAAGATATCATGTTGTACTGGGAAATTGTTTGGGAATGTGATGAAGCATTAGATATGAAGATTACGCTTACGGTAGAAAATATACCAGTGTTGCGTATGGTTTAAAAAAATACTGGGAGTATAAATTCAGAGGAGGAAGGTGTGGACTGTTTGAAGAATTTGATTGTGAATCTCATGAATAATTGTTATAAATTGATTGATCGGATACCAAAGGAATTATTGGTTACCATTCTATGCGGTACTGATATAAAAGGAAAAATGGATTATCTGCATAAACTGCTGAATTCGAAGTATAGATTTTGTGCTTTTATACATCGAATGTACAGTGAGTTTTGCTTCAAATATGCACTTGGATTAAAGGATACCGATATTAAGGCGCTCTACTTATCAAAGGATATTTTCAAATATTCCATGGACTATAAAATTATAGCCATCACAAGAAAATTACAGACCTCTCTTTATACCTCAAAAGATCTGCAATTGATGGAGAATACTCTGAAGGATTATCTTAGTGAGACAAATTACCAAGAACCTTACTATAAATATCTCTTCCACAATAAATTGACAAATCTTGGGGAACAAAGGGATTATTTCAGGAATTGCATCAATTTATTGTTGATTTATTTGAGATTGATTGTAGAAGTAGAACAGAGTATTGTGGAAGTGGATTATTTAAAAATGGAGAAATTGAGAAATATTCGTAATTAAAACAATCATAAAATATACTTCCGATTCTTGGATGAATATAATTTAAGAGAATTTGCAATTAATACTGAGTTCTTCCATCAGAATATTAAATTTTTGTTGGACTATCCTTTAGTAACGGTATGCCTCTGATTGATTGATGAAATCATATGATGGAAGAGTTTTATACAATTTTTTGCAGAAATATAAAAATAAAGATGTAGAAAAGGAATCTGTTGAAAAAATTGATGTGGTGATAAAGGTATAATCTGAAGAAAAGAGTGAGAAGGTGAAGAAGAATAAAAGGAAAATGAATAAAAGGTCTAAGGTGTACTACTCTTCTGTCATAGACATTTTTTAGTTTGTTTAATTATCATTTTTTATGGTATCAGAATTTTCATTTTCAGATGAATCTAAATGGCAAAAAATATGATGCATCTGATATCAACGATAATGAAAATGATGACTATGATTATTCTATCTATCTCAAGGATAGATGCTATCAGAGCGAATATGTACGTATGGAGATAAATGAAGTGCTCCAACTAGATCCTGCAATAACTGAAGAATTCTTTATCGAGGAAGACGAAGAGGAGAAGAGAAAGTGTAGGAGGAGGAAGAATAAGAAGAGAAAGAGGCAGCTGAATTTCAAATATCTGATGTCGCGGAGACCGTCCTCACTGAACAACAAATCAGAAACATGGAATATCTATTAAGTTTGGTGAATTTGTCGTAGGTAAAAATCAGAACACCTCTTATACGCTTATGAACATCATGAAATAGATTGAAATTAGAACAACTACTGAAATAAGTTGAAAGAATTCTTCTAAACTCTGTTCATTTCAGATTGCAAGCTATCATGAAATATTTACCTATGAGTTCATTATAAATCCTGCAACAATTGATTGAAAAAACTATTTTATTCAATTTATATTAGTAATTTTATAAACTTGATCAAATCCAAAAATAGAAATCTCATCATTCATTAAAAAATAAAAATTTGAATTTTTTAGAATTTTTTTCATTCATTGAAAATCCATTCAATGACTATTTATACAAAGGGTGCAACTGGGGTGGGATTGGCAAAACTCGATCCTTTTTTTTTGATAAGGTACGCGATACATAAATAAATAAATAGAAATTAAAGTGCACATATACTAAGAATCAAACTATGTACCTCCAGCAGTCCATCCACAGATCGACCTTAATAGTGACAATTACCAACTGGGTTTATCCCATAACTAATTCTTTGTAGGCCAACGGAGATGACAACTTCCTTCCTAGAAAAACTCGATCCTGTCCCATTATGAAAGACCGGGATTGGGATGAATCCGGGTCCTTAACGAGAATTTCAAAAAATATAATTAATTAAGCAAGAAGAAAAACTAAGAAAGGGGAATGGTGGAGAAAAAATGAGGGGAACCATGGAGAAATGACACAATAAAATATTAAATAGTTAGGATTGAAGAAGAGGTGGGGATTGAGAGAAATCATTAATAAACAAATAAACTTAGAAACAGAGAATGATGGAGAGATTGATGAGGATTTAATTTTTTAGAATAGAGTTTATACAACCCTATTTTTTTATAAGTTTCTTTTTTTTTTTTAAATCACCTCCTTTAGTTTTTAAAAATCAAATTATAATTTTTAAATATTCCAAATCATAATGGGCCGGATCCTTAATGGGATGGGATAAGGACCTGGACTAACCCAGTAGGGATCTGGGTTTCGACCCGGACCTCCGTGTCCAAACCACTTACCGGGGTTTTTTCCCGTCCCAAACCCGGACCTGGACAGACGCACTTAGAAATTTTTGTTAGCAAATGCAAACATGGTATTTGCGGTGGATTATGATAGAACCTTTATTCTATTGTAAAATTTTATAAAAAAATTCAGGTAATTGACTTTGAACTAGATCTTTCAGAAAATTGACCTAAGATTCTAAGAACAAAAACAGATTATAATATGAGAAGTAATTTAGACTGGATCAAGATTTCTTAGAGACGAAAGCAGTAAAATTCTTTGAAACTGAACTGTGGCCTTTTTGAGTATCTCCGACCTAATTGATCGAAGAGATCAAAAGAATCAAGATGGATGACGAGTCTTTTGACAAGCAGGAACTCGATTCCGGAAATTTACAAAGAAATATAACTCTGCCGGATCTTCTGTCATAGTTTTTTAAATGAACTCTTTTTCTCAACTTTCAATTAATTCCTTCTTTTGCCAATTACTGTCTAATTCAATAATGTGAGACGATTCTTCTCCAAATATCAATTTCGCCACATTTTCAACTACCATTTCAGATGACAATTTGATTCTATCATAGCATGTCTCCTCTAAGACAACTTATCCTCAAGTTGCAAAGTATTAGGGACTACTATCACATATTAAATAACTAAACCAAGAAGATATCATGATTTCATAAGGCATTGAAGAGGATTAAAATCCAGGTAATTTAGTTATTTTAAATTGTTGTTTTTAGTACATAAACCCTATGCTTTGATTTCTTTTAATATAATACTATATATAGATGTAATTGTAATTTAACCAAACTAGAATAATATAAATAGTTTGGTTAATTAGGTTTAAGTTGATTAAGTTGTATGTTGTGAAACTCATTGTAATTGATTGTGATTTATTGTTAATAGAATAGGCTTTGCCTTTGAAGAACTTGCTATTCTATCAGTATGGACAGTCTAAATTACCATGGCGGTGTGATGGGTAATTACCATATGCCAGTCGAATAGAGACCAGGTCAACTAGACTAGAACATTCGACTAGACAGTCTAGTCAACCACCATAGTCGACTAGGACCATTGGTAGACCACATAGGGACTGAAATGCATATCTCCACGTTGGACCCTTGAGCCAGTCGACTAGGCCCTAGTAGACTGGCTCATAAGCACAATTCACCGTTGATGAAGATGTAAGCTCGAGATATTCGATCGACCTCCCTTGAGAAGTCGAAATCAGGAGCTTTGGTCCTTAGTAATCACGCTCTACTTCAAGTGGTAGTGATTCGTATGAATCTGGATCCCTTTTCTGGGAGAACCCCTCCCTATTTATAGAGTTTTACAGGGGTATTTTTATATCTTCGCAGCTGTATATGGGCTTGGGGCGGCTGTAGTCCTGGCTCAAGCCAAGGAGAATTCGGCTACTTACATGATAGAAGTCGCCTACTTCAAATATAAACTCTAAATTCTGCCACCTTCTAAATGCCCATACCCAACTCTTTTTCTTTTAAACAATTAAATTTCATTAAAATAAGGACAATGCCCAAGTTATATAAAGTATAGAAATAAAAAGACAGAAGCAAAAAGAAATGAACAAAAAGCTCATTGATTCTCTCTCATTAACTATTTAGTCTAGTTATATAATAATTAGATACGCTATCTCAATAGATTAGTCTCTCATACTTCCATCATAAATGTCTACAAAGGGTGACAACAACTCTTCTTGTAACACTTCAGATCAAAGGAGACTGATGTCTTTAATGACCTCCATAATTAAGGACTACCTCAGAAGGCTTACTAACATGATGTCTGTATCCTTTATTTTTTCTGCCCATATATGCCACGACAGACACGCAATAGCATTCTATAGTAGTCCCAAATGGGGAGAGTACTGGTGTGTAATTTTTTTGTGCAGTCTCCATATCAGATCCCCCAATCTAATATCTGGACTGGATTAGGTAGGAACTGGAATATTTATTATTTTTCAGAAAACGAAATTCAGGTGCTCAGACAATGGAATTAAGAGAGATCTGGAATAAAAAAAGTGGAAGAAAATATGACTTCTAGATTCATCTTCCAGATTGCATAATAAGCATGCCCATACCCAACTGAAGTGCTACTGATTCTTGCAAAAAATTATGTGTGCTGCCTCTGTCCACTAGTAATGTTAATTGTCTTCCGTTTATGTTAGCATACATCCAGATCGTACGTGGGTTGAACGTCCCTGATAACGCATGGAAGCTAATTTATGTTGGTGGTTTCTCCGATTTTTCTTCGTCCCCATCTTCCGCATCAATTACGTCAATCAAGCAGTCCGATTTCCCATCCAAACGGAACAATTTTCCTTTGCAATGATGACCCAAAAGATAAGTCTTATCACAATTGAAACAAAGGCCTTTTGCCGACCTAATCTTGCTTTCTTCCGCCGTTAATGCATTTCTTACGATCGGTGCCGAAATGAGTGGTTCTGATGTCTAGGGAGCTCTGTATCTTTATTTTCCTTTGTACCTATCGTTAGCTTCATGAATTTTTGCTAACGCCAACACATCTCTTAACATATTTGACCCTACAAGAAAAAGGCTTATCTGCGACCAACCAAGTTGGTCGCACAAAATCATAAGTGGTCGCTTTTTTTAAAATTAGGGAATAAAAAGAATAAGGATATAGGATAGTTAATATGTTTAATTTAATTGATTCTTTTGGATTTGGTATTTTAATTATATGCCGTTATGGGATAATATTCGACAACGTGTTACACGATAATTGGTGGTTCTCTATTATATAAGGATGGGCACATCGAGTAATCTCCTCTTCTTCATAGTCAATCGATCAATATGTTTTCGAATACCCCTTCCAATCCCAATGCTCCTAAGGATCAAGAATCTCGTAACAATGTCAATGAAACTGATGCTTCTCTCGTAGAAGGAAAGTCTTCGAATGAAGAAATCCTTGCTAGGATTATTTCTAGATTTAATCCGCCACCGCCAATGAAAGATCAGTTGATTGGTATTGATCCCCAGGTTTCTCTCGATCTATTGCCGTATTATATATAAAATTGTAAGCTTTATGGTGGAAAAAATGTTAATTATCACTTATTCTTCTATTTTCTTATATACAGATTGGACCAATGGTTGGTGACACAAGCGCAATTCAGTATCCGAGGAACCCACCTCCCGCATACTCTCATGAGGCCTTGGTAAAAATGAACTCGTATCTGAAGTCATATAGTTCAGATGAAAGCTTCGATTCTTCTGTTGATAGCATAGCAGATCAAATGGCAGAAAGTGAGTCTATTGACGGTGACATCGCAATGTATTCATCTGACACTCGTTCTACTGCATCTTCGAAACTAAACCCAATGGATGGTATTCTTAAGATTGAAAGAGGTGGTTGTCTTTCATGCCTCACAGTCTATACTGGCCCTAAAGACTTAAATGTCAAGTGTTCTGGTTGTGGCGGAGTTCTTATCTGGCGTGAAGTGATGTTCAATATTCCATCTCTGTAGATTTTCGTATTATGTTTTGTACCTTTGGTTGTACTATGCATGATCTTTATAATAATGATTGAATAAATGAGATGGATCTTAATATCTTATGAGTAATGTTTATATGATCGGCCAAAAAATACTAGAATAGCTTCATCTAGATGATGTAATAATCGATCGGCCAACCTCAGTAATCTTGCATTTCTCTATATTCTGTAATCTTGGGTTACACTCAACCTCTTTTTCAGTAACGAAAGTTTTAATTTCTCAAAAAAAAAAAAATCAATCGGTCAATCACATTTTATTTGCTTCTAAAGATTTGATGACATTAAAAAAAAAAGGTCGAAACATATTTAATTGTGCATAATAAAAGGACCTAGATGTAATATTGTCAATATATACGGGGTAAAAATTAAAAAACTTATTTATTTATAAATTAAATCCATAGTTGTCAATCCCAAATCTAATTTCTCAATGACCTAAGATGGATTTGGGATTTGCTGTTGTTGGCTGACGGTCGACAATCCATTTCAGCCTCTTCCTCAATTGTTTTGGGGTTCAAAACACAATTGTTTCAATAGGCATTTATAAAAGAACAAATGGGCTAATTTGGATGGGCCAGAAATGTGATGGGCCAGGCCACTCAACTGGTTATGTAATTAGTTGAGATGAAACGAAAATAATTGTATAAATATTGATTTTGTAATTACGTTTGATTAATGAAAATTAATTGAGTTTTACAGAGGTTAAGACGAGTGTAAAACTCGGATATTATTCAGACGAATTCGAATCATTCAGATTTGGATAATAAGATATATGAGTTGAATCGATCCAAATAACAGGACGAAACAAAAGCTATTTCATTTTTTATCATCATTCCTTAAAATGGTAGGTCGATCTCTACTAGCCATGGCCGTTGTTCATATATGGATAGATGGAAAGGTGATTTTAGAGATTTTTGATGAATTGGTAGATGTGATCAGTGATCTCTTGAGGCTTTTCTTGTTGTAGAAAGTGACCAACTCCTTCCATGATAATAACATCTTGAAGCATGGGAACATTTTTCTTGAAGTCACCATTGTGTATGAACTCTTTATTGCCCAGCATAGTGTAGACGAGATCTTCATCACCAATGATGAATTTGACAGGAACGTTGACCTTACTTCCCTGTGCCATGGTGCCATCAACTCCCAATTCCTACAATCAATGAATTGAAATAGATTATACACATATATATATAAGTAGATGAGATGGATCGAAAATGTTAGAAAATTAAAGAAAACTATATATATGTGCTCACTTATCCAGACATCTATAGTAGTTCAGAGGTCCAGTAAAACCTGACTTAGTAAATTTTGTTGTGTAATAATCAAGATCTTCCTGAGTAAACCAAGCGGGAAGAATCTGTTCCTCAGTTGTAAATTCATTTCCAAAGGGATTTTCTTCTGATAATATAGGAGGAATTGGATGTGGAATTGTAAGTAAAGTTTGAAGGGAATTCCGGTATCCAATTCTAGCAAATTCAGCCTCAACTACTCCAGCATCCTGCCACATTCACTCAATAATATTCATTCAAGTTGTTTTACGTAGATGAAATGATAAGAGTTGAACCTGAAATCTGATTATGTAGTGATTTTTTCCATACATGGCATTGAAAGTCTCGATTGGTTTGAGAGTTGGATGACGAGGCATGTATGGAACACTGAGGGCGACAAATCCCTTGACCTTGTCTGGCCAGAAGCAAGCAAGTCCCCATGCTATTATAGCCCCCCAATCATGGGCAACAACAAAAACTTGTTGTTAGCCAAGAGTGTCAATGAGTGCAATGAGATCTCCAACAATATGCATTTCTGTATAATTTTCAACACCAATGGGAACATCAGTGTCACCGAACCCACGAAGATCAACAGCAACTGCATGGTAGCCTTTCTCAGCAATTCCGATGATTTGGTGGCGCCAGCCATACCAAATGTCTGGGAAACCATGAATGAACAATACCACTGGAGAACCCTCACCTTTCTCAGCAATGTGAATGTTCAGACCTCCATTCAACTCCAAAATTCTATGTCTTATCCCATTCATAATTTCTGATAAACTACTTGTTTCTTCTATGGTACGGTTGATCAAATCATCCAAGAACAGATGCTATTTATTGACAGTTAAAATATAAATATTTAGATTCTCATGAATCTCAACATTCAAAAATATATTAAAAAAAATCCCTATTAATTAATTATAAGATCTGAAATCCTACCTATATATATTATTAAAAATATATCTATTATTTAGATATATGAAAATCATAGAGAGATTACAAAATTACTATTTAAGATCCTTCCTAATTATTACTAATTATTATGAAATTTCTATGAATAAATAAATTAATATAGATATTCTACAAATATATATACATGGAAAAATCAAAAACTGTTTTTACTCCAGTATCCAAAGTCGCGGCAAACTCACTGTCGAAGTTAATTCCCAAATTTGACCTCAAATGCCAATTAAATTTGTGCAAGAAGAGGTCACGGTGTAGTCGATTGTTATAACAGATTAAATATCATACGTTTCCCACCGTCTATCGGAAAAAATAACGTTATCGGCATTTGGCCCAAACGTACTGAAGCTCGTCGGCGAGTCGGAGCCTTCTCCCTTCAGTTTGACAACATCACCGGCCGGATCGGAGTGTTTTTCATCGTCGAAGAATCACAATTGCAATCAGACGAAAGCACCCAATCATCACTCAATCGCATGCGACTGATACTGATATGAAAGAACAAAATGTGAATGATTGAATCGATAATAATTTCAAATGATACATGAGTTATACATTCTTTTACTGTAGTACCTATCCAAACTCTTTGCTTTCAAAAAAAAAAACCCAAACCCAAAGGTATATTTCACAAAGAGCTGATTAAAAATACCTGAATTCATTGCCACCCCAAATAAATAGTCATAGATGAATAAATAAATAAATAAATGTGGAAATGTGTCATTTGCTGTCAGTCGTTTGATTTGGCATTTGGCTAAATATCAGCCCATTTCGAGATCTTCACCGCCGATTGTTCAAAGATGAGGAAGTCAACAGGACAGAAGATAGACCATTGAATTGAAAATGCTAGAATCCTAATGCCTCGGCGCACGATGGTGCATATAGGCCTCGACGCACCCCGTAAATAAATGAACTATTAATTAAATTGTAAATCTCAAAAAATATAAATCTCCTAAAGTAGGGTAGGTTAGAATTAGGATTAAGTCTACTAGATAGAATCATAGAAAGAAGCACATGGGGAAGTATGGAGCACCTATAATATTCATCTAGTTGTAGATGTGGAAATTGAGAAAATTTATGTTTTTAATTGTAACTTGTAAGTGGAAGTGGAGTGGAGCAGGACGAGAGCAGATCTTTACTGGTATCAGAACTGACAAGACGTATAGTTGTGGATGTTCGTATAGTTTATGATAGATCTAGATTTAAGTATAGAAACTCAACTATAGAGGCCGGATTCGTTATTTGTTGTATGGGATAGAAGGATGTATAAGAAATACAGCTGAAATCTAGGGTAAAATAGAAATTTACCCTAAGAAACTAAGTTAGGACCTAAGTTAAATATAAAAAGTCCTAAGGTTTCTACAAAACAGAATAAACTGTTTTGTATTAACCAACAGGGGTTTTATATGCAAAAGTTCCAATTAATTCGTTAGTTGGACCTAAAGTATAATACAAATAATAAAAGGTTCTAAATTACTACTGTAATGTTTTTACAGAGGTCTTAAGTATAAAAGTTCCAATTGTTTTAATATTATAGTTTTATATTAATCCAAGGACTTTTATATAAATCACAAATCAAAATAAAATACCTATGTGTAAATACTAATAACTCTTGGGTATTTTTGCAGATTCATTAAAATACACAATTGTCAAGTTGGACCAGGACTCGGATCAGATAGAAGTCCAGCCCACAAGTCCAACAAGTTTTAGAATTAGTTAAAGTAATTAACTAGTAATTTGTGTATATATAATAGTGTATTATGAATAAGTTAACTACTGAATTAAATCAAACAAATTACATTTTGGATTTAATAATACAAAATCAAATTCCCCTCTTTTTCCCTCTTTCTTTCTCTCTCTCCCCGTTGGTTTTTTCAGGTATTTTCCCCAATCTTCTTGGGCGAAAATCCCTAGCGCGATTTGCGCACTTCTTCCGTAAAGTTCCTGCCGGAGTCATTCCCGACGTTCATCAGTGGCACCACGATCTCCGGCACCAGATTTTAATAGGATGAGCTAGAATAACCCCCAAAAGATGTTACTTAGTATTGGGTGTGGACCCCGAATTGAGTGTGACAAGATACCTGAGGAGGGGCTGAGGATTCTGGTCGGGGTTCGTTCCTTAGGGATGGATCTCAGTTGAGGTGGACGAGTGGTAAGTGGTGGCTACCCTACATTTGCCCCACGTTTGACTAGTCGACTTAGTTGATTATATTGCTGGCGAATCCGACTCTTGCCTTCTTTCAGGGAGGAGGGGAAGGATGATACCTTCAATGGACTATGATTGTGTAAAAGTGTCGGTCACTCAACTGGACACGAGCACATGACGGGCGGAAGCACATGTCTCAACCTTTTTGAAGGATTTTTGAAACCAGGATGAGAGGGAGGGGTGTGGAAATCTGAGGCTAGACAGACAAGTTAATTTAAGGTAGTGTATTGATTGACTTTGTTTGTATTATAAATTGTATCATTTGTACTACGTCTTCGAACTTGCTTCTATACGGGGTCAAGCTCAACGGGGCTCACTGTCACGTGGTGTACCATTTTTATGATATATATTTATCTCGATTTTATTCAAAAAAAAAAAAAAAAAAAGAGTGGAGAAAATGTACGTTTGCATTCGCGAGTATTAATGATTGTCTGTTTTTTTTGTGCTGTCACGATCTGATTTTCGATTTTTTTTTGTTGTCTCTATCAAATTGTCTAACCTACCCCTATTTAAATTATTGTCTACTAAATATAAAAAATTGAAATCTTTATAGGTAGTGGAAAAATAAAATATTTCGAATCTTATTGAAAAATCTAGTCAAAGTAGTTATTAAAATTTCTGAAATCTAGATAATATTTTTGAAATCTAGGTAAAAAAAAATTTTACTGTGAAATAATAATAGATGTCTGACCTACCTCGATTTAAATCTTCATTGGTAGGTAGTGAAAAAATTCAATAATTTATGAATAATATCACGTGTGATTACTGTAGTAAGACTAAGACATGTCAAATTGTCACATGTTATTGAGTCATATTTTTCTAAAAATTAATAAAAATAGAATCTTTTTTCCATTTATCTTTGTTATTTCACACCTTGTATTGGCTATATATATGTTAATGGAGCATGGAATGTAGATAAGCAAAAAACAGCCATGAAGATGTTATTTGGGTTAATGTTTTTGATGGTATCACTCTTTTGTTCATGTGAAGGGACGATCCCGGCCGATACCATGGCGATCGTCAAGCGGGTAAACAGGAGAGGACCCTTTTTAGGCCTTGTGGTGCCGAACGCGTTTGAATTGACTCCTATTCTTCAATCTCCGAACTTCACCGCCTGGCGAAATCTTCCGTACTTGGACTATGGAGGTAAATAATCGATCGACATTTATCTTGTCGATTTTTGTTTATTGAAAAAATCTCATGTATAGGGAGGAGATTCAGGTTTGGAAAAATCGACACACAGAAGGTTATTATAGTGATGACCGGACTTAGCATGGTAGGTCACAAAGTCGCAGTTTTGATTAACTTGCAAGATACTCGATGACATCTAATTTTGGAAGCGTGTATTTGTAGATGAATGCAGCCACCACTACCCAGTTACTGTTAACTTTGTTCGACGTTGAAGGTGTTTTGCATCCCGGAATTGCCGGGAATGCCGATTCGAGCCTAATGATCGGAGATGTAACAATTGCCAAGGCATGGGCTCATCTCGGTCTACTCTACTGGCAGGTTTGTAATTTATTCAAACAAGAAGCCTGGATTTTATTTATTGGGATTTATAGATTTATGGGTTTTTTTGTAAATTTGTAGAGATATGGAGATGATGAAAATGACGAGTTATCACTAAAGTCAATGGAGATTACACAAGAGAAATTGGGTTCTTGAAGTTTTCAGACTACAACAACCAATCGGCGGCGACGGCGACCGATAATCTTCTGAACAGACTGTGGTACCAGCCAGACGAAATCTTTCCGGTGACCGGAGTACCGGAAGTTCGAGAACACGCTTTCTTTATCCCGGTCGATCCCAACTACCTCCAACTTGCAAACCAACTTCAGGGAATAGAGCTTGAGAGATGCGCCAACGCGACAACCTGTTTGCCGAGGGCGCCGAAGCTAGTCATGGTAGAACGGGGATCCAGTGCGGCAACTTTCGTCGACAACGCAGCCTACCGGACTTTCTTGAGGAACAAATTCAATGTCACACCTATTGACATGGAGAGTGCTGGTGTTGCCCAAGCTTGTTTGCAATTCAACATACCATTCATTGCAATCAGATCCCTTTCGGACCTCGCTGGCGGTGGGTCCGAGTTATCGAACGAGGCTGACTTGTATGGTCTGTTGGCGGCACAAAATGCCGCCACCGTCATGGTTCATCTAGCTTCTCTCATTGGGTCTACCACCAATATCCGGATTGCTTTTTAATCAATGGATTTTGGATCTGTCAATCAAATAATGTTACTCTGTTTTCATTGTTATGAATTGGAGTTGTTTGAGATATTTTAATAAATTATGGACATTTTTGTAAATTCCAAGGATTTATTTCTAATTTAAAAAATCATTTTTCATCTTTTAATAGAATTTCAATTTCCAAATACACGACCTTCATCAGTTAGTGAATCTGACGTGAAAACCTCTAGTCCGTGAATGAAAGAAATGGTAGGTGTAAATTGTAATGTATGTTTTTTAGGGTTTTGAAATTTTGCTATTTAATCCTTTATTAAATAGAAATAATATGATTTTGATGCAAGTTTACAGAGATAAAAGCGAAATTAAAACAACCCAATCGCGCGATCTTCTTCAATTCCTTCTATCAGTTCTTCTTAATTATCCTTTGGGGGTTTATCGACATAGATTCATAACATATCTAAAATGACAACAAAACAAAACAAAATCAAATTTAGATCGAAGAAGTAATTATAGTAAGATGGTAAGTAAAAAAAAATGACTCACCCTAACACCATAATATAATTAGTGCAGTAATTTTCAGTAGAAAAAATAGTGCAGTTGCATTTTTGCTTCATTTCTTTCACCGCCGGGCAACATTCCGATGTTGACTTTATATTCCAGATAGTCAAAATCGGAAGGCAATTACTTACTGCTGCGTCTATAGCCATTGAACAGTCATTATCTGGCGCCTCAGCATAAACACCACCATTGTTTGAGATCAAAACCATCAGCATCAATACCACAACAAAAATATTATAAACGACGATCATATTTCGAAATTTTGGTGTTTTTCTTGATGATTGTCTTTGGTGGTATTGTCGAATAATAGATATGTTGATATATATAAGGACATAGAATAAATTCTTTATGCATAAAAAAATCATAATCAAAACAAAAATCATCAACATGATCTGTTTTTTTATTAGGGTTTACTATTTTAGAATGAAATCTATTTAATTTTTAATTATATATATATATTAATTTTAACAATAACAAATATATTTTGCAAAGCAAATTAGTATCAAATGAATTAATCAAAAGTCAAAATCTCATTAAACACAGACAGATTAGCTTAATTACTCACAATAACTATTCAAGTTTTTAAACGTTATGAATTATAATCTTGTTGTGTACGTATTTTTTAAAATTTCACTATGATTTAACCAGTGATATATTATATAGTTCTGGCCGGACTTCTGGTATATTATCCAGAGGTATACATTTTTAGAAAGGTACCATCATTTATAAAAAAAAATCAAAACATTTTTAAAAATCAAAACATGTTTGAAAGTATATATATTTTAATAGAGTCAGTTTCTAGTGAGATCATTTTAAAAAGATTAAAAGAGATTTCTCATCAGATCATTTATTTCTCCTTGATGACATATATAGCAACTCTGATATTTTCCTTGGCGTGGTCGACAGTGCTCGATATTGGCCGGAATGGTGTATTTTTCTCGAGCATGCTCTATTATTCAATAATTCTCTCTGATTTTCCAGGAATTCTGACCCCCTTTTCTTAAGGGGACACCGAGCCTATTTATTGGTTAGACCTTGGCAATAACCATGGACAGATCAAGTGATCGACAATGTTATAAATAAAGGGGTATACCCATTGCAAACGCCAAGCACACTAGTTTTCAAATTTTCATTTTGAGTTCCACACCTCCACTTGCAAATTCACAACTTTCAAAAGCTCTCAAGGTTCTAAGTTCTTCAAGTTGTATCCCAGTGCTCTTTACTCTCAAAGGTGTTCAAAGCTCTACATTTTTTCTTCTAATTTTCTTGAGTTTCTAAACAAGGTTGAAGTATTGTATTTCTAAACATTTCCACCATTTTCGTGTGTGTTTCACTTTAGTTGAGAGGATTGTCTCAAGATTACCAAAGTGTTATAAGAAGGGTTCACTACAAAAAACCAGCGTTATTCTGATGGCAAATGCCGGCGGCCTGGCCGCCGGTAAAACCAGCGTTTTTGAACTAAACCATAAAGTTCTAATTAGTTTAATTTTATAGAGTTTTCAGGAAAACTCTTAGATGCTAAGTCTACCTGATTGAAAGACTTGAAATAGTTGCAAGTTTACTAGCTTGAGAGGTTTTTAAACACTATTCCTTTTAAAGCTTAAAGAGAGATTCGTAAACATTGTAGCCTTAAAAAGTTTATAAGATGATTTAGGCTAGCATATCAGCAATTGCTTTGTGTTTGTCAGTCACTTTGAAAGGTGTGGAACTAATGTCTTAGATGTCCTCTGAAGGTCCCCTTTTATAGAACTTCCGTTGGGTTACTTTCAAAAGTCTTGGGATGTTTAGAAAAACACTTTGTCTTAGTAGAATTTCCTTTGGGTTGTTCTCCAAAGTCTTAAGATGTTTTGAAAATCTCTTGATCTTAGTAGAACTTACTTTGGGTTATTCTCTAAAGTTTTAAGAAAATTTGAAAATATTTTGGTCTTAATAAAACTTCTCTTGGTTTGCTCGCGAGCTACTTTTTGAGCTTTCGAGTTGCTCGATAGCTACTTTTTGAGCTCCCAAGTTGTTCTCGTAAGCTCTTTCCTATATTTTTGAAAGTTTTGAGTTGATCTTCTGGACCCTTTACTTAATCAGAGTATTTTGAAAAGAATGGGAGGGGAAAAAAATTTCATTGCGTTTTTTTTTTGCATTTTGGTCAATTTTTGGGTTGAAAAATCAACTGTTTTTCTATTTTATACGAACAATTGACCCATCACATTTTATTAATGGTGATATTGCACTTTAGCCCCTGAGATTCTCTATATGAACTCTATCTTCTCGGAGTCTAATTTCATGCAAAACACCCTACAATTTGTATATTTACTTATGAGTCCAAAACAAAGATAATTAGAATTTAATCAAGGATTAATTACTGAAAATTATTTTATTCTAATTATTTATTTGATCTGTTAGCATTGATTATTAGTTGTTAGATTAGTTAATTGTTAGTATTAATTAATTGTAAACAATTTCTCAAAGGTATATAATAAAGTAAAGTGGAGTCATATATAGGATTTTCTCCTCTTTTGGTAAACTCTGTTAGAATGTCTCCAATTTTCTGATTCTAATCCTAACCTTAACAAATCATTTTTTCAAGAAAGCATGAAAAATATCGAACATAGAAAAAAATTAATATAGAAGGAGCAGATTAGGTCAACTATTTAAAATTCTTATTAAAATTTCTAATTGAGAGTTCAATGTTCGATGAGAATATAACTATTAAATTTTTCTACAATATAACTATTGATTTATTATGTATTTCTAGTATACTATCCGAAGGTAGACATTTCTGATGAGAATGAAACTCGATCAGAGTTCGATGACGTCAGTCACGCACGGCCTTTGCCAGGTTCTCTTTCAGAAAATAAGATTATTTTACGTACAGTTGATATATCCCACCCCTCCATTTATAGGATTTTCTCTAGGTGCTATATGAATATTTCAACCTAGAAGCTAGTTATCGATTTATGCTC
Organism: Zostera marina; assembly: GCA_001185155.1. NCBI lineage: Eukaryota > Viridiplantae > Streptophyta > Magnoliopsida > Alismatales > Zosteraceae > Zostera > Zostera marina. Next base: position 420,366 of record LFYR01000915.1, on the reverse strand, counting down.
ATCGTTCAGACCGTAATTCTCAAGGTTCTTCTCGGATAAAGGAGCATGGTCACTTGATCCTGTTCCTGACGATAAGATCATATATCACCAATATTCTCCCTAATTTCATGCGTAATATTCGCCTTGCAATATTAATCTAAATAATTTGAAAAATATCAAAATTTGTAAATGATCGAAAATCTTTAAAGAATATTGCGATGATGATTGAAGAAGTTAAAAGTAAATTTGTATTTATAAATCAGTACATATGTGTGTTTCAAAACAAACTACAATGAATTAAGTATTCTTCTAAAATGAGGTACATCACAAGGAATATTGATGATCCCTTTCTGATCATACCCAAACTCCATTTCACTCATATTCAGCAATAATATCATCTGTGGATGTTTCAAAAACTTAATCTTAAGAAAGATAATCTCTTTCTCTTCTCCTGCGTCGCTTCCTACCAACATTGGCACGAACCCCCTTGGTGTTTTTGAAGCAGAACCCTTTTTGTAATTCTTCCACAGTAGACGACCCATATCGATCTTCAATACAATTCGATTCGATCTTGCAGTTGATTCAATTCGATTCAATTCAATTCAAAGTTGTCACACCTTGTTTATATATGTATAATTGAGAATTTAATTGGAAGTTACATTTAGTTAAAAATAACTAAAGTTCGTAGGGATGTGGATGCACCACTAAATACATATGCAATCATAAATAGAAAAATAGAAAAGGAATAATTAGGGATGGTAAAGATCAAATTCATTTTTGATCCATTCATTAAAATAGAATTAAATTTAAATCGATTAATTATTTTGGTGAAATATTCATTTATTTTCATTAATTTGTTTACTTAGAAAATTGAAATTAATTCCTATATTTGCATTAATCAATGCATGTGAGGTAATTAACCTTATAATTTTAAATTAAAATTAGGTTATATTAATTAATTGATTAATTTCCACTGATATTTTAATCGATGTTAGGGTTAGGGTCAGGGTAACATTCAATTAATCAAGTTGATTAATTACATTTCTTCTCTTAATTAATCTCTCCAGTTACTGCTACAGTAGTAACTAATTAACACTAGAAATTAATTAGGTTATACGAAAATAACCCTAATTTCTTCAATTCCCCCTCTTTGCGATTCCTCAACGTCCGGCGAGCATTCCCTGCCGGCTCCGGTGCAGCTCTTCCTCACAGCTAAAGAAGGAAGTGCAAGCCCACATTTTAACATATCTATGATACCATCAATTTCTTTTTGTTTTCTCATTAATTACATGACTTGTATTAATTTTTCATCTCATTCATTTATATTTAGGTTGAATTTTTTTTTTGAGGGAAAAATAATAATTGGCAAACTTCAATTCAATTCAATATATATATATATATATAAATATGTCCATGGAAAATAAAAAGGAATTATTAACGTCAACAGTCGACACACACCAAATATATATATATATATAATACAACAATATATCGATTATCGATCAGATTATAACACACATGCATGCATGCAGATAGAAAACAAATCAAACTCGGTCCCCAAAGATGAAGATTTGAGAAGTCGATCTCACATGACGTTGAAGAGATAGAAAGAAAATAAGGCAGCGAAACCATATATTTCAATCTTGATATTGTTCTTCCACGCACCTCCATTTCAGTAATCATAACTGTTGGTGTGTGGGCTCGTCGGTGTAAGCTCACAACCTCAACTCTCCCAAGTGTTCACTCTCCAGAATTGTCAACCCCCTCCCCAGTTGGACCAGGGGAGGTATTTATAGCCTTCACTTGTTGTTATTGGGCCTCGTGGGCTTGTACGGTCAGCCCCGTTCGTCCACTCGTCCGCCCGCCCGTCCGTCCGCCTGGGCCGTCCGGTCCGGTTCGGTCCATGGGCCGCGGTCCGCGGTCCATGGTACCAACAGTACTCCCCCCTTCCTTAGCAGGCCCGGGGGCCTGGGGCCGTCCGCCCCCCTTTCGACCCCCACCTGCTCTCATTAAAGCTCCTTGGTTCTCGGGCCCCTCCTTCATTGCTTCTCTATAAATAGGCTGCTCGAGAGCTTTATTTTCCGCATCCCCTCTCCTTTCCACTATGAGTGCTCGAGACATCCTTGAGGAGTATGGCCGCGAAGTGCAGGCTCAACATGCTACCTGGGCCCTGTGCCTGTTGTCGCCTACTGGAGTCCCCAACAGTGTCGCCGTAGCTGAGACTCAGCGCCTTAACGCCGTGCTGATCGACGTCCACCGCCGCCTCAACCGGATTCGCTGCGACGACATTGTCGCGGAGCTTCCCCTCATCACCTATCCTGGCACGTCGGGCTCTGCTGGAACTTCGCGTGCTTCCCGCGCGCAAGGTACGACCGTCGCTCCTGCTGCCGTCGCTGATCCGACGCCCATTCCGAGGCGTCGCCGGCCGCGGGGCCCTCGTCGTTTCCGCGGGTCTTCGTCCCTTCCGGCCCATGACCTGCGCCACTTTCTGTCGGGACCCTCGAAGCCAGCCCCTTAAGTTCGTCCGGGGGACGTCCGCGACCGCGACCACGTTCATCCGGGCCGTGGATCCGCCTCCATGAGACGACGTCTGGGGCGCGCCTCGTTCAACTTCTCTCCTATTTCTTTTTTATATCCGGAATTAGCTATTGTTGTGCGTTGTGTACTTTTTCCCGCCGTGCCACCGGCCGCTTGTAGCACTTGGTTTTATTTAATGAAAAATGCCTTTGCCTCTGCCTCTCTTTTTTTTTTTTTTTTTGATTGCCTTCGCACGTCCGTGCAGATTCGCGCATCACGGCGTCTTCTGTCGACGTTGCCCGCATCCTTCTCGAGCTCTGCTCCCGTCCCTCGTGCCGGGCCCCCCTATCGCCGGCTCAAACGTCGCCCTGCTACGTCGTTTCGTTGGTGGGGTCTGCTCGTCGGCCCCTCTGGACTCCCCCACCGCGCTCCTCTTGTGTCGTTCGGTC